>JAHWFP010031146.1:0-23138 GCA_023313725.1 Lithobius niger
AAAAAAAAACAGTTTTAAGCGTCTAATGATTCCAAATGATTTGTCAAATACAACAGGAATTAAAATAAAGAAAAAAAGTAGAAATTAATAATCAGAAGTAAGGTGTTAGGGTGTCTGCCTTCTGTAGATATAATCCTTTTTAAGCGTCTAAATGATTCCATTACATGTTGTCACAAAAAAACAGGAATTAAAATTAAGAAAAAATTATAAATTTTTTGGTATGTCGGCATTTTGGAGTGTCGGCCTTTTGTACCTGTCTGCCTTTCAGTATGTCGGCCTTTTGTACCTTTCCACCTTTTAGTATGTCGGCCTTTTGTACCTATCTGCCTTTGGCCTGTATGCCTTTCATCTGTCGGTCTTTTGAGTGTCCGCCTTTCGACCCAGACCTGCCATCGGATACTCACCTTTATAATCTTGTACAGTTGACATGCTGACAATTAAGTAAAATCTGTTAGTAATATTAAAATGTTGTTTCTTTGTTGGCAAAACATCTTAACCTGATAAATTAGCATTACATTCCTCGAATGCGATGTTCCCCTGGAGGTTTCTTCCGGTGCGCAGACGCCTGCTTGCATATCCCTACTGCGCATGCGCGTGGCAGTACTCCCTTATAAAAGCGAGAGCGTGGACGCTTTCGGCATTCATTTTTCCTCCAGAGGTGTCTCCACACCACCTCGTGCCGCAGTTCCTCTGTCTTTCGCACGGAAAATTGGATTCTACCCGACGATGGCCGCCGCTTCCGAAGCTCATGCTTCGCTTGCCGCTCCCTCTCTTGCTCTCTCTCGCCCGCAAGCTACTGCCTTCTCCCTCGGCGACCGCTGGATCTCCGCCCTCGACCTCGCCGCCGTTGGCCGGATCCCTGCTGAAGCGCCACTTTCAAGCGTCAACGTGTTTACGGACTCTCCCTTGCAGCCCGGCCAGCGCACGCCGCCAGCCGAACCGTTGGATCTTATGGCTCTACAAGAGGACTTTCAACGGGCAAAAGACATCTATCGGGAAGCCAAAAAATCCCTTCGACTTGCGACGGCTGCTTCTCGCTCTCCGGCTCGTAATTCTCCTTTGGATTTATCATCCAACTCATCCCGAATAGGTAGAAGTGTCTCCATTAGTGAAGTCCGGAACATTATCAAGGAGACGGTCCGTGTAATGCAAGACAATCCCATGCTGCCTCCCTCTTGCACGTCCTCCGCCGTCATGCTTGCACGCAAGCCTGGTTAACCTCTGCCTCCAGCCGCGACTCCCGCAAGCGGGACTCGCCGTCTCCAGGGGGCGCCCCCAAGAAACGTAGGCTGGTTTCTCCTTCTCACCCCCAAGCTTTGCCTGCTGCCGCCTCCTCGGCCAACGCTGATGCTCTTCCGCCGGCCGCTCCACTCTCGTCCGGCAAGAGGATCCACTTCCCGGACGACACCGCCGACGACCTGACTTTCCCCCTGGCTTCACTTTTAAAGACGGTCGAAGAAAACATCCCCGACTGTTTTCTTTTCAAACCGTCGCAGTCATCCGACGCTCCCGTGATTAACCGTGGACTTAAAACTGGCTTCGGCTTCGCCCTTCGGGACAAAGACTCAAAACCCCGCAACCTCCTCGGACAATCGACCACGCTGCTCACTTGCCTCCTCCGTAATGAAGGCTCCCTGCTCGGCAAACGCGACCCCCTCGTTCTCGACAAAGAACCACCGCCACCTCGACCGGGACGTGAAAGCAGCTTTTTCCGCTCGCTGGGCGATGGCTCCACTAACCCGAACAACTTCGCAACCTACCCCGAGTGTGAATTCTTATGCGGCGAAGTAAAGGTGGATTTCGGCACAGTTTTATCAATCCCCAAGAAAGCTGACATCCCAACTTTCGTCCTGTACGAAAACGACAAGTGCTTACGGCTAAGTCTCCGTGCCGCGTCTCAAGCCGACGTTCTCAACACAGCAGTTAACGCCTTATGCGAGAAATTATCCCCGGACGCAAGTCCCGAAGAACTACGCAATCTTTCTTCCCTAACCACGCAGCTCTTTCAGAAGGCGAGCTTTGCCACGTACCATTCCATTAACTGGGCCACCAGAGCTCTTTTTAACAACACCTTGCTCCTCCGGGATATTGCTCTTTCATCTGCCGCCAATCTAAACGCCTCCACAATGCACTGTCTTTGGAATCAACCCATCCACGAGTCGGACACACTTTTCCGGGGGGCTAACCCCAACTCTCGCCCCTCACTTAGACATTTCTAGGAAACCAAAACCACCTAAACAAATTTCTAACTTTCACCGGCACTAAACAACAAACAGCCCATTCCTGGCCTTCCCCCGGACAACTGGAATAGGTCTATGGCTCCTGCTCCATCGCCTCGCTCCAATGACTTTCATCCGAGAGCCCTTTCGGGTGGACCAACCTCGCTCTCGCCCCGGCCAGCGCAACCAGAAGCGAGCCGCTACTCCAGACCGACGAAGCCGCCACTCGTCGCCAGGGGTCAGAAGCGTCTTTCGGAAAAAACAACAATGACGTCTTTCACCCATCCTGCTTTCAAGTCGGTGCAAGACTACGTCGTTTCCTCCCAGCCTGGCTACAATTAACATCAAACATAGAAGTCCTTTCCATTATCGAACACGGCTTTCACGCGGAATTTATTTCAAAATCCCCGTTCCGGCCGACACCACCTTGGGATTTCTCTCCACCAATAACCCCCCTACTTTCCTTCGAAATTTCAGAACTTCTTCGGAAAGACGCAATACGGGTATACAGCAAGCCAGGGCTTTTACAGTTCCATTTTCACTCGACCGAAAAAGTCAGGAGGCTCCCGTCTGATTTTCTACATGAAGCCTCTCAACAAATACATACTAAACAGCCATTTCAAGATGCAAACTCTCGAATCGATTCGTCTTTCCTTCAAAGCAAACGACTGTACAGTCTCGATCGACCTGGAAGATGCTTACCTCCACGTCCCACTCCACCCGGCTATCACGCACCTCTTTCGGTTCATCTACAACCAAAAGATTTACGAATTCCGCCGTCTTCCCTCCGGACTGAACGCAGCCCCCAGAATTTTCACAGCGATTCTCAAACCAATTCTTGCAAGCCTACACCAAAACGAAATTGAAGCCAACGCCTACCTGGACGATTGGGCCCTCAACAATCCAGACCCTCTCATACTGGAACGGAACAAGGAAAAGACCATTTCCATTTTAAACCAACTGGGCTTCGGAATAAACTACTCAAAATCTCGCCTAACACCAGCACAAACCTTCACCTTTCTCGGAGCCTCTATTGACCTCCGCACAGCAAGGATTGCCCCGTCCCCGGAACGAATAGAAGAACTGCTTCTCCACACCCGTCTTTTTCGGTCAAAAACAAGCTTTTTCCCTCGGCAACTAAACTCCCTTATCGGGAAGATGGATGCTATGACGAACCTCGTCCCCTACGGCCGATGGATGGTAAGACCGCTTCACCACCACCGCATAGACAATCCTGCAGTCAATCAGGACCACCCGGACGAACAAACCAGCCTTTCACTCCTAACCTTTCACTCCTGACTTTCCTCTAGACTCCCTCCTCTGGTGGACAGACATCATCAACCTCACGAAGACACAACCTCTTCACGAACCACATCCCGATATCTTCACGGATGCCTCGTCAACCGGATGGGGTGCCCATCTCAGCACTCAAGAAGCCTCGGGTCTTTGGCCCCCAACCTGCAAGGAGCACATCAACTCCCTCGAGCTTCAAGCAATTCTTCTCGCCCTGCTCCACTTTCTCCCAGAAATTAAGAAACAAGACAATACAAATCCAGTCCGACAACACGACTGCCCTAGCCTACATAAGAAAGAAGGCGGAACGGAATCCAGATCTCTTCACAGGCTAACGTTGGAAATTTTCAACCTCTGCATCCCGCACAACATCACTCTCCTCCCTCTCCACATCCCAGGCAACAGGAATGTGATTGCCGACTCTCTGTCGCGCCAGAAACCACCGACAGGCGAATGGTGCCTCAAGAAATCCATTTGCAAATCTCTCTTCACCATTTGGGGCACTCCTATGATAGACCTGTTCGCCACGAGGTACAATGCCAGACTTCCCCTCTACATAAGCCCGATTCTGGACGAAACAGCAGTAGCAGTAGACGCCTTGACGTTTCCATGGCAAAACCTGTTCACCTACCTCTTCCCTCCCTTCAAGCTACTTCCACAAGTTCTTCTAAAGATCCAAGAAAGCCAGAGCTTGTTCCTTCTCATAGCCCTTCTCTGGCCCTCAGCAGCATAGTTCCCGCTTCTTCTGGATCTACTAGTCGACACTCCCAGAAGTCTACCCCCTCAACCAGATCTTCTGTCCCAACAGAAAGGAACAAAACTACACCCGAACATACCAAACCTCAACCTTACACGGGTGGCTACTATCATCAAACTCCTCAAAAAGGTTGAAATTCATCGAGAGGAGGCCGAACGCATCGCCTCAAAGGCAACCAGGGATTCCACTAACCGGATGTACGACAGCCACTGGTCTAAATGGATTCGTTGGTGTATCACAAAACAAGCTAATCCTATCAACCCACCTCTTCCCACCCTCTTAAACTTCTTCAGAGACTTGTTCAACATCGACAAACTCAAAGGCTCCACTATCCTAGTATATCGTTCTGCCCTAAACACCGTCTTCAAGGCTGCCACGAACCTACTAGAAGACTACCGGATTTCGGCGCTTCTTCGCTCTTATGAAAATGAAAGACCCACCACCAGAAGATCAATAATAGATTGGGACCTTTCTTTCGTACTCGAGTCCCTAATGAGTGAACCATATGAACCCCTCCAGGATACATCCCTCCACCTCATGACTCGCAAAACTGTTTTCTTGGTACTCTTGCAGCCAGCCCACGCTGTTCCGAAATCCAAGCCCTCTCAGCAGACCCAGCACACTGCATCTTCGGCCCCAACTTTTCTTCTGTCACTCTATACACAAGATCAACATTCAGATCGAAAACACAAAAACCCTCTGAGCCACCAAAACCAATCACGTTTCCGGCCCTATCTACCTTAGTTGGTAACGAACCAGATCGCCTCCTTTGCTCAGACAGAGCCTTGCGCTTTTACCTAGCCCGGACTCGCGATGAAGACATCCGCCGAGGAAGAAACCAACTTTTTCTCCCAATTGATCCTTAAAACAGGCGAAACTACAGCTGCCATGATATCAAGATGGATTAAGAAAACAATCGAAGCAGCCTACGACAAAACTCCGAAAGAGAGCATGAGAGTGACGGCTCACGAAGTGAGAGCCATCTCCACATCATGGGCCCACCACAACGCCATTCCAATAGAAGAAATCCTAGCAGCAGCGTCTTGGCGTCATCAATCAACCTTCACCGGCCACTACCTCAGGGATATGTCAAGAGAAGAATCAGGGCTACACCGGCTGGGACCAATCGTCGCAGCCAGAACTGTGGTCAACCCCCCCATTAAGCACTCAGAACACAGAAGCAATCCATCCTTGAAGGAATCAAGCCACCCGGACGAAAACAAATCACCCAAATGGAAGCAAGCCATCCAGAAGCAAGCAAGCCATCCAGAAGACCCAAACAAGACCCAAACAACGGCCCTTTTCAGGGCCACCAAATCCTACGAAAGAGATCCAAGTTCGTGTTTTCACCTGTTCTGAATAAAGTGCTAATTTTTCTCTTCCGGGGAATAAATTATTGGGGGAAACGCCTGCTTGCATCCCGGGGCGCTCGTCAGGACGGTGCCCGCCACCAAACTTGACGAGGTCAACTGATAATGCTAATTTATCAGGTTAAGATGTTTTGGCAACAAAGAAAGAACATTTTGCCGGTCCCCAGCCAGGCCGACTAAAAATGGTTTCTTTGTGCCTAAAACATACTTAACCTACTCCCGCCCTGCCTCCCCTCTCGAGTCACCGCCTGACACATTGAGAGAAAAATGAATGCCGAAAGCGTTTGCGCTCTCGCTTTTATAAGGGAGTACTGCCACGCGCATGCGCAGTAGGGAAATGCAAGCAGGCGTCTGCGCAGCGGAAGACACCTCCAGGGGAACATCACATTCGAGGAATGTAATGCTAATTTATCAGGTTAAGTATGTTTAGGCACAAAGAAACCATTTTTAGCCGGCCTGGCTGGGGGTGGCAAAATGTTCTTTATTCAGCTACCTGCACTCCACTTCTAGCTATAGTGTATATCGCCTCACACGCCTAAACTCACAAGGTGCACCAGTTCCCGCAAAAAGATACCAATACCTCTCCTTTCTCCTGTGCCTCCCGCACAAACCAGCCGTTCCAAACCCAGCAGCTCCTTCTCCCCACGCCTATGATTCTCAGCCACTGCCACCATTTCGAACCTCCACTACCCTGCAACTCCTAATTCTTCCCCTCTTATGTTGATAAACCCAACCCTCATACCGTCTCTCTTTGGCACCATATCCCTTTGGTACCAGGTGAGAGTAATGCACCTGCCTCACAATAATGCAAACAGCACAACAAAAGAAACATGAATATCTGACTGCCCGAGTAGACTGCTGCATGCCCAGGTCAAAGTTGGGGGTGGGAATTCTGGCATGGGAGTGGGGAAAAGGGGGAAGATAACCAACGACTGCAACACTGTCTTGCAAACAGCCTAACCTATCACTGTCCCTTTTTTGTTTGTTATGGTCACTCCTACCTCCTGTTCTCTGAGACATATTGTTGAATTACTGTCTCATTCCTGAATAGACTCCTCAACCGCCTGTGTGCTCTCATACCAGGATACTCACACACCTGTCTAACCCCAGAGGGCGATCAAGCCACTGTGGAGGATTCCTTTTTATGGTATATGATCCCCCAGTGAAGTAGGAAAACCCCTAAAAACATTTCTCTCCTTCACTTCTATTCTGTAGACTCCCATGAGGGCGAGGGGTAATCATCTAACCGGAAAATCGCATAACTAGAGAACGCATGCAGTATAATGGAAAATCACTAATACAAAATTTGTATAATGGAAAATCGTCAAATATCCCTGCCTCGCTCGTGCTACCACACTCGCTGCGGCTTTTCATTTAACATCAGAAACCACAAGTATATTATTGTTCAGTTAGACATTTATCCATTATACGATTATCCATTACACGATATTCCATTATACAATATTCCGTTTAGATGATTTTTCAGATTTCTTTATTTAGGCAAATATAAGATAATTATCCCATTGGACGATTTTCCAGTTAGACTTTCGTCCAACGTTCAACTCCCATGCATGCCCTTCCCTTCCGTGAAGTGGCAGCACCTCAACCTCACTCTTTATCGACTCCATAGAATGCTTATAGTGGCCCGGGTCTATGCCGCTCCTTACTGAAGGGAAGCTCGCTACACATGTCCAATGTCTCTTCCACTTAGGCATCCACCATTACTCTCCCTCACAGACCCCCCTTTCAGGGCCTCTCTTATCTAAAATTACATAATGAAAGAGACAGGAGAAAGATTCGACGCCACGTTCTCGCTCACTCATTGCAGTTAGGTTGGGGGAAGGTGGTAATGAGGACTCGTGCAGGGGTTTACACACTCAACCTTGGTACTTCAGTTCGTAAGAGCAGCATAAAAGAAAAGATATGTATAGATGAATGTATAGTCTACAAACAGTTATCAGGTATAATGTTCCTATATGCATGAGTTATCACTTTCCAAAATGACCGCTGACATTGTTGTTGCATCACAAAGGGTGCATTCGGTCGTATCTAGTCCAATACTGCTACTTTTCATGGCACATTGTCTTGGTAAATATTAGTTCACTTGTATTCCATATAGGCTCGCCACCTAGTCCACCTCACTCCATTCTCTTCACCCAACTCCCACTGTACATCTACATGTTTCAACTCATTATCTCAGGCCGGTCCGTTCGTTACCCATTTCTCTGCATGCAACACCGCAGCACCGTATCTATACCCACGGCGATACAACTAGGATTTCAACGTCCTCTTTGAACTGCGGACAGTCAATGTCTGTGGAAACTGGTATGCGAATGGGGTGAAAGTCTAATCTTGGGTCGGCTAACTGAATGGGTGGAGTCAGCATCCCCGTTCTGAATTGGCCACATCCAACCCATCGGTCCATGTGTTTGAAACATTGTCTGCACCACGTCGTTGGAAATGCGGTCTTGGTGGTGTAGCCCACTAAGTAGCAGTTTGTCACTGCTGTTAATGCCAAGTCCGGCTCCATGGATGGCCTGCCCTGCGTTAGGAACAAATCCTTGAGATACACCCACCATTCTGGAGCCAACAAGCGTTCATAAAAGAACATGATGTCACACACCAAAAACGACATCTTTCCAATGAAGATATTATCCATATACAATTCCGTGTTCAACAGTCCACAGCCTGTCAAAATAGAGTCCATGAGTAGCAGTCTCCACAACCTAAGCCATGGCAGTGTTGCTTTAATAGTCGCTGTGCTAGCTGTTACCTCTTGAGGACCCGCACTGAGAAATGTTGGCAAATTTCTTCGGCATATTGTCTGTTGCTCAGTCAATGCCTTAGCCATATCTTTCTTGAAGTTCGACGATTCTGGCATCGCTGCTTGTGTGTTGAAGTATTGTTCTTGCATCCTCACCCTGCTGCTAGCCGCTGACGTATCCAGGTCCTCCACCGCTATTTCGTCGGCTAGCACCAAGATGGCTGGGTCCAAGGCATTGGTTGAGTGCTTGTCCCCTCTGTGTGCCTCTGTCGTACTGTCTGGTGCCCATATTATGTCATGAGGACGTTCACCTTGATAATCTTGTAATTGCCATGTTGACAATTAAAGTGGCACTATCACCGATAAAAAATCAGCAGAATCTGACGTCTAGTGTTATCCAGTACTATCTAGCACTTGCTTGCATCAAGCGAAGGGATGCACAAGCCATTTCTTTAAACAAAAGAAACAAGCCAAGGCCTCCTTAATTGTTGAGTGAAAATTTGGTAGGTGATTGTGCACCTGAAAGCGAATTGAATTGAATTGAATTTGTTTTATTGAGCCTTAAGGCCTACAAGCCATCCGCTCACTCTACAATAAAACTACTTACTAACTACTTACAAACTAACCTAACAAACTAACCTAAAATACAAACTAACCTAAAGCACATATAGAACTGGAGCCACCTGAATAAAATACCGTCCACAGCCGTACGGCCAAATACGCAACTGAACACAACTGCAAACTTTCACCACTGACAGCGAATACAGCGGACCATCCACCACGACACTAACCCTACGGCCCCGGCACAGGACTGTAGGGGAGACAGGCCAAACAAGGGAAGACAAAGCCAAGTAAGGAAAAAAAAACAAATTACTTGAATGAACAATTCTTCTGCTATAGCCATTGAAACCGCCGAGTGGCCCGGCAGAAACCAAGCACCCGACCGAGACTCCCCGGGACAGTGTGTGGCGGGACCCCAAGAATTCCCTGGAGAGGGTCCCCCTCTCCCTTACTGACGAAGCGGCGTTGAGACACCCAACGGGGGCAATTCAAAAGAAAATGCTGGACGGTCTCTTCCCCCCTCCCACACTCACACACTGGCGAACGTGCCCATCCAAGCCGAGCTAGATGGGCCCGAAGCTGAACATGGCCTGTACGCAGACGTGACAACAGGCCCGCATCCCTACGGGAAAACCGATTCAGGAGTTGTGGGGCAGCCACCGAAGGATGGAGCGCAAAAAGCCGCCTTCCCGTCTCACTAGCGACCCAGGCGGCCGCCCAGTCACCCCGAAAGACCTTGCTCACAGCAGGACGCAAGTCGCGAGGGCCGAGAGCAATGCAAAGTTCCGTGCATCCACCCCCTGACCCCCGGCGGGCCATAGCGTCTGCTTGCTCATTCCCGAATACACCAGAATGCCCCCTGACCCAACCAATCGACACACTCACTCCCTGGAGGCTCAACGTGAACAGCTTCCACCCAATTTCCCAAGCAATCGGGTGCGAGCACTGAACAGAACGGAAACAGCTCCTGAGGAATCCAAGCCCCGCCAGGGAATCTGTCAGCACACAGAAGTCTGGGAACAAAAGGCTATCCCCCACATCAAGGGCCACCGATATTGCCGCAAGCTCGCCCACAAAAGCCGACGGGAGGCCTCTCACGGTGTAGCCGAACTCAAGATGCAACCGTGGGACACACACACCCACCCCTCCCACTCCCGACACCAAAAAGGAAGCATCACAGAAAATCAGGGCACAAGTATTCGGCAGGTGTACTGGAACTAATGGATCCAACAAAGCAGACTCGGCAGCACTGCCCCACACCCAAGGAGCTTTAGGGTGGACAAACACAGGTGTCGGAAGGTCAATCAGACCCTCCCGACACAAGAGGGTAGCACCTAAACCCGGAGAACCCAGAAGCGCACGGGCTCTCTGAGGCAAAATCATGTAATCCCGGAGGATTTTGGAAAGTGGGTCCGACCAGCCCCTTGCAATAGCTCGCTGGCAGAGCCTAACTAACAACTCCTTCGCCCGAAACTCGATTGGGGACTCGCCAGCCTCAACGTGAAGAGCAAGCACAGGCGTTGAAGGCAAGCAACCTGTGACTACCCGAAGACACTCATTCAGAGCCACTTGGAGTCCACCGATGGCCTGCCGTGAACTGACCAACATCGGGGCATGAAAATCTGCACAGGAGCGCAAGTACACCCTGTAGAAATTGACAATGGTACAACGCCTTGCGACCGACCTGTTGCCCGTCAGAGACTTCAGCACACCAAGGCGGGCCGCAACGTTTTTACGAACAGCGGCCGCATCATGTACCCAGCTAAGTTGTGGGTCGAGCCAGTAGCCCAGGTACCGGACCTTAAGAGAGGAATGTACCAAGACACCATCTACCTTGATTGATGCCTCACAGCCTTGGCCCCGCCTGAAAACCATAAGCTCCGTTTTGGCACTCGACAGCTGGAGACCTCTGGCAGTGAGAGCTTTCGATCCACAATTAATGGCAACCTCCAATGCCGAAAGGATCACCAATAGATCCTTACCTGTGAGCCAGACAGCCACATCATCTGCATAAGCCACAACGTTCACTGCCTGGCTCATCTCCACCAAGACCGAGTTGATAACACAAGCAAACAGCACCGGGCTGAGACAGCTACCCTGGGGCAGCCCCCGGTCGGTGGTTCTCACCCCCGACCAAACAGAGCCGACTCTGGTAGCGAAGTCACGCTGACCGAGCAGAGCCAGAACTGCTGCCTTCACCTTGTAGCTAACACCCAACTCGCTGAGTTCATGACCGACCCACAACACATCCACCATGTCATAGGCCGCCTTGATGTCAAGGAACACGGCCACTGCGATGCTATCATTTAACCAGGCCTCGCGTATCCCTGATTCAAGGAATAGCATCGCATCCTGTGCCCCCCGATGCTTCCGGAAGCCGAATTGGGCGCCAAACAGACGCCCAGACTTCTCGACTTGCCACACCAATCTGTTCACCAACATCCTCTCATAAACCTTACGGGCACAAGACAGAAGGGCAATAGGCCGGTAACTCCTAACGGCCGAGCGCACCTTCCTCCTACCAAGAACCGGGGTCAAGACAGAGAACATCCAAGTTCGTGGCGGGAGGGCCCCGTCAAACCGACTCTGATAAAAGGAAAGCAGAGCCTGGCTGCCATCCTCTTTAAGATCCTGCAGATCCGCGTAGGACACTCCATCAATGCCCACTGCACTGTCACTATGACAGGCTGCGAGAGCCGCCGAGAGCTCCAACCGGGTAAGCAGGGAGTCCGAGCCATCCATTCCCCCGGGGTCCCCCCCCAGCACCTAGAGGCGGAGGAGGACCCTTAGGGTTAGCATACACCTCTGCGAAGTTTGCATTAAACGCTTCAGCCATGCAAGGCCCGCGCAAGACCTCTCCAGTCCCACCGAAAACCCAGGCGATGGCTGGACGAGCATCCTGCGGTCTCACTAGAGCCCAGACCTTGGAAATCGGCAGACCCTCAGAGACTTTAGCACAAAGTCTTGCCCCAAACTGTGCTTTTTCCTTGTGGAGGAGGAACCTCGTCTCCTGTGCCACTCCAACGTACTCGTACCACCTAGCATCGCAGCGAGACCGCAGAAACCTCTGCCAAGCTCGACGCCTATCCCTGACAGCTACGACGCAAGCATGTGTCCACCACACAGCATCACGTCGGGTCCTTCTAGCCAAACAACGAACACCCCCTCCCTTTCTTTCCCCAATCCACTTCTTCACCCAAGGTGCAAAATCCCCTGAATCTACCACCGGACGGGCTAAACGGGCGAGGCTGTCAAGTACCCTCCCCCTCCCAATGTTCCAGGACAACGCCACAGGAAAATGGTCACTCCCCCGCAGGTCTGTTGACACCTCGAACGCAGCATGAGTGGCCAAACTACTGGTACAAAGGAACAAATCCAAAGTCGATTCCTGGATGACCCCCCTATATCGGCGGACAAATGTTGGCGTCCCGTCCTGCACCACAGTCAGGCCGAACCGATCCAAACTATTGGCAATGACCCGACCCCTGCTGTCGCAACGAGTGCTCCCCCATTGCCAATGATGGGCGTTAAAATCCCCACCCAAAAGAAGAGGACCAGGGAGTGACGACACCCACCCTTCCCACGCCGCCCGAGAAATGCTTCCTGTTATGTGCAAAATTCCTACAGTGACCCACTCCCTCCCCCACCAAACTCTAAAAACACAAGCATCAATTCCACGACAGGGGGTGGAGGGGAGGGTGCACATAGGAATCCAATCCCGAACATAAACTCTGACCCCCGACCGACCAGGGCCTGCCATACCCACAAACCCATTCAAAACAGCGACCACATTGGGTGGGAGCCTAGTTTCCACCAAGCCCAAAATTTCAACCTTAGATCCTAAAATTTCAACATCTTCACCCTTATTAGCCACTCCCCTAGCATTCCACACACACAGGGTGAAAATGACAGAGTGAAACACACAACACTACAGAGACACACGTACTTAAAGTTGCTCACTGTCTCCCTCCACAGAGGGAACTAAATTTTCACTAGCATTAGAACCACTGCTGTGCCTCGCATTGCTGGCCTCACTATCTGACCCACACGAACCTAACCCACCATCTGACACCGTCATCTCAATCTCCACTTCATTTGCCCAACTGATTTCCGAGCCAGGCACTACTTCAGCTACGGTGCCGTTTATTACTACGCCCGAAACCAAATCCGAAGCACTGACAACACACTCTACACACACATTGGCATTTCCACCGTGTACACACACTTTTGGGTCCACTATTACAGAGGGCACACACTCAGTTGACACTGGAACCGGCACCACACTCACAGTAGAAACCACACTATCATCAGCCATCTGCTGGTCTGAGAGATCCTCATTTTCACCCAAGGGCAAAAAACGGTTATTGTCCACTGCAACCACTTTGATAAGAGGTGGGGAGCTCGCAAGCGCCGACCGCGAGACTGACGCTTTCCGCCGACGTGAACGGCGCTGAGTCGACCACTCAGACGGAATTGAGACAGCAATGGGAGCCTTGGCTGGAGGTCCAACGGCCCCAGACTCCACATCATCAGCTGGAGCAACAGAAACGGTATCAGGCACCTTTGGGGGGGCCAAATGTACACAAGGCGCCTCTCGTGGTACTAAGCTGCGGCACACCTTACAAAACGTTTCACTGCACAGACGCCTCACGTGACCTCTTTTGAAACAATTTAAACACTTCGGAGGCCTATCAGCTATGGCCAGCAAACCGGCAATCCCTAAGACGCAAACAACATCAGGCACGTCGTCTACAACAATCGAATCCTTGAGTTTCAATACACCACACCTAACTCCCGTCCGACAATGATGGAGCCCCTCAATAAAGTAACGTTCATGGGATAAACCCACTACTTCCCCGTAGGACGAAAGAGCCCTCACAATGTCAGAGTCTGGAACATCGAGTGGCAGTCAATGCAACTTGAACCGAAGCGCTCGATCATGCAAGTCGTAAGTTGCTGCTCGGTGACCGCCTATCAGTAAGTTGCCTGCTTTCTTTACAATGCTTTTGGCCTCTCTATCAGCAAACGACACCTGGAAGGCATTGTTTGCTCGCAACCTACTAATGCCGCTGACACGGCGCAAGTCGACGAGTTCAGCCAAAGTATCTCTGAGGTCCTGCACCAAATACGGACGTCCTGCCTGGTCCGCCAGGATGACCAGAGAAAGCTCCATGGAGAGATTGGAGAGGCAGCCCCTGTAAAGTCTCTTTAGCCACGTCAGGTCACGTGGTGCTTCTTGATCAACACCATATGAGCCTCCCAATAAAACTTCCTCTGTAACACCTGCAGCAGCACTGTCCTTTGAGGCTAAAGCTTCCACATAGGATGCCTTTGAAGAAGGCCCGGTTGCCCCACGACGATAAATACCGTCAGTCACTGTTCCTCTTAATCCTGCATGCTGAGCCTCCTGACTGTCCGCTTCGTTTGCAACACTGGTCACCCCTAAATTGTTAGCATTGTTTGACCCTTCATTGTTTACATCCTGAGTCAATAGTCCCAACTCTAAATCTTCCTCACCTTCCCTTGCAACTATACCGTACAAATTCCAGTCCAACTCGTCTAGACCCAAGCCTTCTGCTATCTTCCACACTTCACGGTACTTTCCCACTGATACAACTCCACTGGTGATCTCTCTCTGAGTCAGGAGTCCCGACTTCTTCATCTCCAACAACGCCAACCTTACTGGTCGCGCCATGTTGGTTGGAAAGCGAGCTGTAAAGCTTAACAATATCACCGCCACTAGATGGTATAATGGTATTTGTTAGGGATTTCCCACGATTGTTCCACTTACCTTAAATACCGTCTGACATAACTGTCGCTTCGGGACACAAATTTACTTGGCTCCTGCTTAGTTTTCCTCACTAGTTTTAATTAACTAGTAATTACACACTGTAATGTCAACTATAAGTGCTAAATCCTCGGCCAGGAATATTGTAACACTACTTGTAGAAACAATGCACGCACGTTGATACGTTGCCTAATACAACTTCTGTATTGTATACGAAACTAAGCAGCTAAATACTTCCCTTTGTATTTGTACTGAGTGTAACAGAATTACCGAAGCATTGTTGTTAAACAGTTGTAAACCCATCTTAACACTGTCGGTCGGAGCACGGTACTGTTGCTCACCCTCTTTGTTTCATTGATTGTCTTCTTAGTGACGAGTGACAAGTATCAGGAAATATGGAAAATGGCGGCAGATATCGGACTGGACGAGGTGGACTTGAACTTATACGGGGTGAGTGTGAAAAATGAAGGATTTGTGGATTTAGGGTTAAATGATGTCACTAGAGACAGACACAGCAACAATGTAAACAGCGACAATGTGGACGGCAACAATGCGAACAGTGTTGGCGACGATGGATTGGGAGAAGCTCAAGATGCTTGTAGGAGAGGGATTGTTAGGGACGGTATTTACCATAGGAAATCCGATGGAAAAGAAGATAGGCCTTTGGATGCTACTGGAGGTGCGGGTGATGTTGCTGCAGCGAAAGCATCTTATGTGGATGTGGTTGCCTCTCACATGATTCCAGAGATGGAGGAGGAAGTGACTGCATTTGAAGCAGATGTGCCAGGTCGTGATGAGCCCAACCAAGGTGAACAGGAGGTTCCACGCGACCTTGCCTGGCTACAACGGCTGTATAAAGGTGGCTTGGCAAATATTCCCATGGCAAGGTCACTCGCTGTTCTGGTAGCGCCGGCGGGTCGCCCGTATCTGTTGGAGAATGTGCGCGATGCACTGGTAGAGGTTTTGGATTTGCGACGTGTTTCTGGCCTTTGTTGGTTAAGAGCGAACACCGCCTTCCAGGTCGAGTTCGTGGATCGAGAGGCGAAGATGCTGGTTAAGAAGAAGGGACACCTGTTGGTAGGTGGCCACCCGGCGAAGGTTTATGACTTACAGGATCGCACTCTCAAGTTCCGTATGCATTGGCTCCCATTAGACGTGCCAGACGCGGCTATTGTGAGGGCTCTAGCTGGTTATGGAGAAGTGTCAGGTTTGCGGCATGAGTATCACACAATGAATGGCTTACACCACTGCCGCACGGGGATTAGGTGCGGTACTTTGAGGCTTAAAGACACGGTGCTCGTCGAGGATGTCCCTGATGTGGTCGGGGTTCTGGGAATAGATTCCTTGTTTGCGGTGGCGGACAGGCCACCCATGTGCTTGAAATGTCGCCTCAGAGGTCACGTGAGGCGTTTTTGTACGTCAGTTTACTGTGACGTTTGTAGAATAGCCCTGCCTCGTGATGGCCTATGTGTTCACCTCGCGGCTCCTGTGCCTTCTCGTCCATTAACTGTGGCGGCTCCACTGGTGGTGGGTTCCCAAGCCCCCACTGGGGCTAGTGGCCCTCCCCAGGGTACACCTGCAGCTGGTTCGTCTAATGCTTGGACAACTCAAAGAAAGTCACGACGACGCAAGGCTTCGGCTTTGGCCAGTTCTCCACCTCTTTCGAAGCAAGTAGCGGTGGAAGAGACTCGTTTCTCCCCTTTGGCTTGTGACGAAGCCGGCCAGGAGATGGAAGAAGGTGGTGGTGTGGTGGGTGGTGCGGCGGCTTCTGAGTGTGTTTTGGATAACGAGGCCGGTGTTGGGACCCAGACGAACGTGTGTCCGGTTTTTGCGGCTTCAGGTGTTGGTGATTGTGGTGATGGTGAAATTCAAAGTGTAGGTGTTTCTAGTGCTGGAAATACGTGTGGTGCCAATTCAGAGCTGGGTGCTCCAAGTACATCGTCAGTGGCAGCTCAAAGTAGCTGTGCGAGTATTGTGTGTAGTGATGGGGGTGGGAGTGATGGGGGTGGGAGTGATGTGGTGTTGTCGTGGTCCAGTGAGGTTGCTATGTTGTATGGGGAGTTAGATGTTGGTGAGGGGTCAGTACCAGATGGGGGAAATGGTGATACGACCTCACAGGAGGGAGAAAATGAGCTCCTGGTGGTTCAGGTGTCCCCGTAGTGTATTGTGTATTGTGTCTAATTCATTCGTTATCTGTACCTGGAATGTGCGAGGTGTTGGGAACAAGAGGGAGGAGCTGGAATGGTTGGGAACTAAAGTCGAAATTTTAGGTTTGGTCGAAACAAGGCTGCCAGTTGGTTTTGTCCCTGTGTTGAAGGGTTTTTTGTGTATCGCTGGTCCAGGTGGTTCAGGGGTGAGGGTACTTATTAAAGACTGGGTCCCGTTTATGTCCCCCCCCCATTCCCATGTGTAGGGGCATTGATGCATGTGTGTTCCAGGTGTGGTGGGGCCAAGGGTGGTTAACCATTGGTGTTGTTCATGTCACTGGGAGGGTTTCATATCATGAGTGGGTGAGGTGGGTTGAATCCCTCCCTCGGCCCTTGGTCTTGGGGGGGGACTTCAATGCTCATCACTGGCTCTGGGGTGGCAGTCGTTGTAATGGTTGGGGGCGTTCGGTTGCTGATTCTTTGGATGGCTTGGGTTTATCTGTGTTACAAAATGGTACACCTACGTTTGTTAGGAGGTACGGGAGCCAGATCCAGGAGTCAGTCCTGGACATGTTCCTGTGCTCGAATGAGCTGGCTGCCCAGTTTTCGTTCGAGGTTTCATCAGATTTGCGGGGTAGCGACCACTTTCCTGTGGCCTTGACCTGGAAGGGTGGGGGTCGCGGCCGTCTTGGTGGGGTAGTGCCGCAGGTCTCTCCAGTTGTCGACTCCGGCGATTTTGCATCTTGGCTTAAGAAGTGGGTTGGCAGGGTGGGTAGTGCCGGATGCAGTCTGCGTGCCAAGACTGGTAGACGGGGCCGTGAGGTAGTCTGGTGGACTCCGGTCTGTGTGACTGCTGTGCGTGATCGCCAGCGTGCCTGGCAACGGTTTCGCCGTTGTCGGTCTGACCAACGGTGGTTCGAGTTTGTTGGGATCGCCCAGGAAACTCGGTTTCTCCTTCGCAGGGAGAGGGCGACATTTGGTGCAAGGCTTTGCGATCAGGTTTCGCGGGGTCTTTCTCTGTCACGTGTTTGGGCCTTGGTCCGCCCCCGAGATATAAGCTCTACGGTTGCTTGGGTGTTTGGCCAATCCAATGAAGTTCTCAGGGGGCCAGGAATGGCAGAGGCATTTAACGCCAATTTTGCGGAAGTCTACAGTGCCCCGAGGGGTCCTCCACCCCCTGTCCACCCCACGAACGTTGGGCACGGGTCGGGTGAGTCTGATCATCCACTGGTCATGCAAGAACTTTCTGCTGCACTGGCCTCTTGTCGTCCTGGGAGTGCTGTGGGAATTGACGGAGTCTCCTATGACGACCTCCGTGGCCTTACCCAGGATGGCCAGGAGGCGTTGTTGGGGTTCTTCCAGTCTCGGTATGACGGGACCCCGGTGCCAGACTTCTGGCTTTTCTCAATCCTCACTCCAGTTCTCGGCAGGGGCAAAACCCGCTCCTCTGTGTCGAGTTACCGGCCAATTGCGCTCCTTTCGTGCGCACGAAAAGTTTATGAGAGGATGTTGGTTACAAGGCTGGTGTGGCAGATCGAGGGCTCAGGTGGGCTGTTCGCCGCCCAGTTTGGGTTCCGAAAGAACCGGGGAGCTCAAGATGCTGTACTGTACCTGGAGTCAGGCATTAGGGAGGCATGGGTAAACGACTGCTTTGCGGTGGCCGTTTTCCTGGACATAAAGGCCGCTTACGATATGGTTGATGTATCATGGGTGGAGCATTCCCTGAGGGTGCTGGGTGTTGGTGGAAAGTTGGTTACAGCGATTATGGCTCTGCTTGGTGTGCGTAGCTTTGCAACCAGGGTTGGGGGTGTCTGGTCTGGTGTGCGTTCCACCGACCGTGGCCTTCCCCAGGGTAGTTGCTTAAGCCCGGCCCTTTTCGCAGTGGCGATCAATGCTGTTCTCATAGAGATGAGCTCTTCGGTCAACGTGGTCGCCTATGCGGATGACGTTGCTGTCTGGCTTACGGGGCGGGACCTGCCTTTGATTTTGGCTGCTCTTGAGGCGGCCATCGCAGTGGGCTCTCGCGCCTTGGCAGATAGAGGCCTTCAGTTGGCTAGCGCCAAGTCGGAGCTGATGATTTTTCGGCGGGGGAAGGCCTGGGAGGGATCAATTTTGGTGAATGGTTCTCGTGTTGTGGCGAAGCCCAAGGTTCGCTACCTTGGTTTTCGGTTGGACCCACAGTTGTCTTGGACCTATGATTTAGCATCTGTAAAGCAGTGTGTGTCAGCCAGGGCAAACGTGCTGAGGTCCATTGCGAATAATGCGTCCATTGCGAAACGTGCCACTGTTGTTTCCTTTTACAAGGTGTATGTTCGTTCTTCTGCTGATTACCATATCCCGGTTCTGGCCAGCTCTGGACAAGCGATCAGGGGTGTCCAGGTTGCTTTGAATCAGTGCCTTAGGGTGGTCACCGGTTGTCTGCCATCAACCCCAGTGCCTGCTCTACATGTAGAGGCAGGTGAACGCCCCGTTGCATCTCGCGCCAGGGAACTGTCGTCTCGGATTTGTCTGCGTGCAATTGGAAGGGGCCGGTCTGACCCCTTTGGCCGTATCCTGTTGAACTATATGGCCTTATCTGGTAGGGCTCGAGATTTGCTTGGTGCTCCAGGACTGGGGGCAACACTCCTTTTGCAGGATGGGATGGGTGGCTTTCCGACCCCGATTGTGATCCACCCACCTGCCCCGTGGATTTGGTGTCCTGTGTCGTTGGCATCTATGCAGTTGAGGGGTGGTGAGACTGGTTCTTCTGCTGTGCAGGTGTTCTGTGACGCTTCGTTTTTTGAGGACCAGAATAGGGGGGGTATTGGTGTTTGCGTTCCAAGTTGGCGGTTGGAGTATCGGTTCACCCTCCACCAACTTCCCTCGGCCTTTGTGGGGGAACTTGCTGCTATTTCTGTGGCTCTGGACATTGCTTCCGATCTACAGTTGCCCGACTTCCGCATTTTCACCGATTCCTTGGCGGGTATTGGCTTCCTCAAGCGCAGTTTCCAGTCTTTGCAGTGTATCCACCCGGTCGCTTTTGAGATAGGGTGGAAGCTGTATACCCTGTATCAGTGCGGCAGGTCTGTCTCCATTGGGTGGGTAAAGGGCCACTCGGGCTGCTTTGGTAATGAACTGGCTGACAGTCTTGCCAGGCAGGGTGCGGAGGGTGGTGGAGGGGTGGTAAGTCTGGCCCTGGGCCACAGGGATATGCGGCCTGTGGTTGCAAGAATTGTTGAGCGTGACTGGAGAGTGGTCCACCAGTGAGGTGGGCCGGTGTCTGTATGAGTTGCACCCTTCCACTGCCAATCCTAGGTCTCTTAATAGTTTCTCCCGCCGCGATGCAGGTTTACTCTCTAGACTTCGGACCGGGCACATTCAGCTCAGGGCGCACATGTTTAGGTTGGGGTGGACTCGCTCTTCTCTTTGTGCTTGTGGTGACGGTGACGAGACTGTGCGTCATTTTTTGTTTGAATGCTTACAGTGGGCTGCTCATCGACGCTTTGCATCCATTGCAGGCCTTGATCCTCTTTGTGCATCCCTCGGTGTCTCCCCACACTCGGTGTTAGGTGTCGGCCCCCTGCGCAGGACCGTAGGGTTTTGCAAGGCGACGCAGCGTTTCATTTAGGGTCTGGGGGTCCTTCTTGTTCCCAGCACCTTGGGCTCATTGCTTGCGTTGCGGTGGTAGCCGTGATTGGTCATCATGGGCGTGGGGAAATAGGCTTTGGCGTGTAATGCCTTGTTCGGGTACTGGTTGGTGGTGTTCATGGCCAGTAAGCGCCAATATCAAGTAGGACAAAACTGGACACATACAATGTTGTTAGAATTTTTGATGAGGCAGAAGTAATGTGCGTATTTCCTTGTGTTCCCCTGAGTTTCCTGATGGTCTCTCTCTGGTTTATTCCGGTGTTTCCCGTGTTCTCTGTTTTGTGGTTCTCTGGTGACCTGGTCATCCTGGTTTAGGTTAAGGTAGCGTTAAGTAGGCTAGCATGAGCGCATAGGTATATGTAGTCCTTTATAGCTCAATAAACAAATAAAAAAAATAAATAAATTCTTAAATCTTCTGGCTCCTTCTTGCTCGAAGATGGTCGACAGTTTACTGTTCACAAAGTAAAGGCCGTCCCTTTTCCGTCATACCAAGATGGATAGAAATGGACCAGCATCCGCTACACTTGATGACTAGCAGATTCAGTCAATAGACGTCAAAACACAATTGATCTCTTCACCCTTTGGGTTTGTCAGTTCGTTCCTACACTCGGAGTAACCGTCGGACTACTCTGCCTCGGACATAGCCGGGAGTTCCGCAGTAAGCCCGGAGTTTTTATGAGCCCGACGTCATGCAGCACCAACGACAAAGGTAATAATTCCTATCGAGCTAAGCTTGGCCAGACTGAATCAACGCTTGACACCTAGAGTGAGCCAGACGACTGTGTTCCGGACCGAACACTTTTTTTCCTCCTTTCCGCATGAATTAACTAGAATAAAATAGAGTTGGATGCTATAAAGCCCCTGTACTTTTTACTCCAGAACACCTCCTCACCAACAAGTCAGAATAGGTTATGCAGCTCCTTTCTCCTAAAAGATCTAGGACCTCTAACTATACTCGTGTGCATGGTTGGCAACTTAGGCGCAAGTCCCTTTAACCCAGTCTCACCATAAGATCAAGTAGGCCTATAAGTGGGCGTGAGAGGCCATTGGGATTGTACCACGCTCTTCAAGGGACTTTAAGGTATCAAAGTTTACATAACCTTGGGCTCCTAAACGGCCGGGCGTCCCGGGCCGGCACCGCATTTCCGTTGGTAGCCGCCCTCCCCTGCAGGCAACTGCCTGACAGTATTTTCATACTATTTTCAATTGGTGATAGTGCCACTTTAAGTAGAATCTTCGTGTTGTAATATTAAAATTTGGTTATGTATTGGATCACACACACGCTTACACTCGACATTGCGCACCAGTTTCTACACAAAGTGGTTGCACCGTCTCCCTATGGTACCAGGTGTGAGTAATGCAACATATTCACACCCATCCGATCTCCTTCAACCTAAGCACATTACTATTTCCCACCATGACCCCAGTCCGCCCATCAAATTCCCCTCGCTCCTTTCACCTCCACCAATTCCATCCTCCCTAACTCTCCCAAGACCTTGCACCACATCCCTGCTACCACAACACCTCCTTCTCCAGCCCTGTTCCACTGACCAATCCCCAACAAAAGGCCAACTGTGATAGTATCTGCGTTTCTCGCTCCACTCCGCCCCGGTTAGCTTTGTGTTCTTCCAGTATTAGTGAGTGACAGACATGCCAGGAGCAGTCCAGTAACATACGGTACGAGAACCAAAGGGGATTGGTATCTGAAAAAAGTTCATTCAAAAAAATTTGTAGTTTACTCAGCTACCTGTTAAACAATAAACAGAGGAAGAATAACGAACCGTAACGATTAAATTCCATGATCTGGCGTATACTGAGGGCTTCTCCCATATTCCCTTTTCCAGATACAAATTCCCTTGGGTTCGTAGGCCGTACCACAGCTTCCTTATATGTAACAAGGATTAATGATCGGTTTCACGTAGCATGCAATCCATGTTGTCCAAGACCATCAAAAACTGCCGTGAGGTGCACTGAAAGCGCCCACATCATAGCATCGATTAGTGTTAGCAGGACCCACAAGAACGTGGTAATCTTTTTATTACGGCATTAGATTTCCCTGTGTTGCAGCACTAAACAAACATTATTTTACGGAAAGTCATAAAATTACACCTTCGGAGGCTTTGTTTTGACATCTAGTTGACAGACGTACGTAGCATGAAGCCATTGTTGTTAAACTTAAAGCAACACCCCGCATGCCTTATAACAGTCATGCGCAGATCACATCTGCCATGTTACCATCACCCAGGTCAACCGAGATAGTAGCTGCGTTCCTCGGCTAACGCAGCTACTGTCTCAGTCAGCATTGCGCTTAATAGACGAACCAGCATGAACGCATTGATTGTGTCGTCACAAACCAGTATGATTTTCTTATTTTAAAGCAGATAAAACAGATACTTTATCACTTTCATGTCACGTTATTTTGCCTTTGTTCAGTTCAAAACAATGCATTCGCATTTAATGCGTCATATTCATGAAAGTGACGTCACTAACTTGAAATCCTAAGTCTGAAATGCGAATGTCCCGACCAGTTTGCCGTACAATGCCAACTGAGACAGTAGCTGCGTTCTTTGCTGCGAGAAACGCAGTTACTATCTTAGTTGACCTTGGCGAGG
>JAHWFP010031148.1:0-10506 GCA_023313725.1 Lithobius niger
GGCTGATTGAGTGAGCAAATTCAGCTTCATTGCGTATAGATTAACATTAACCTCGGGAGAAGCAACTGAAGGAGATGTGTTGAGTGAGTGATCAAAGCGAACGAAAATCAGCGTTTGTTAGCCTGTGTAAGCAAAAATGGGATTACCGACACTTAAGCATGTGAAGCATGGACACACAAGAAACAAAAACGTGACACTATGGCTGATGTAACTGCTAATTGGGCAATAGCAAATGTAAAAAATTAAGAATGTGAAAATATATACACATAAAAACCCTCCAGAAAAAAAAAAGAGCTGATGCTAAGATGGCGTGAACTTTTGTACGTTCACAGTACTATACCAGTTCAAAACTGGTATAAGAGAAGCCGCCAAGTTTCCACAAAGGTTCGGCCTTTGAAGGTAGTGACATCATTCAACCGGGAAAAGAGTGCCAAGGCAATCCTATTAGCCCAGTTAATCATGCTGAATAATACTTTGTACGTTAAATGAAAACTTGAAGATTCTAGTGCGAGTTTCATGTAACTTCCGAGTATTAGTCAATGCGATTCACTTGGCTAATAGGAATAGCCTTGGTGGCCTCTCCACGGTTGAACGATATCACTACCTTCAAAAGCCGACCCTTTTTGGAAACTTGGTGACTTCTCTTGTACCTTTTTTTGTTTTGGTTCTGACTTTTGTTTACAGCTTGACATTTTTATCTTTTCACAATCCCTAGTCATTACGCCTATAGTACTGTAGTACAGTGAAAATAAGGTTTAAAAAATGCATTAATTCAACCAGGGTAGAAACTTACACGATAACTTTATTTTGGCACCAAATTAAAGAACCAAAAGAGTAGTGACTCTGGGGGTGGAACAGTGTTTTTCAGAGAATTGTTTAGCTTTTGAGGGTGTAAATCGAGACAAATTTTGGTAAAAATAAAAATTGTTCAAAAGATTTGCGTGAGGTATTGTTACATCTCGAACACTCCGCACTTATTTCCGCACTCGAATACTACCGAGTGGTACAGCAGTTAAAAGATGGAACACGTTAAAATAGGGAAAGTGGTACTTTACCTACTAAATACAAAATTCAGTCATATAGACTGAAAGAAAAACCCCACAAAATAACTTAGATGAAAGATGAAGTTATTTTCCAACAAGGGTCATTAAAAAAAAATATTTTATAATAATAATAAGTTCGTTGCAAACGCAACCGGAATGGCAAGGACCTGGTGGTCACTAACTGCCCTCCGAATTTAAAACAAAAAATTAAAATTACAGAAGTTTAGGACTTCAAGAGTTTAAAACGAAGACAATGACCTGGCTACAGAGGAAGGGTAGATGGTATTGGGTTGGGGTCACGAATGCCTTACCACCTAGGTTAGACATACCAGGGACACAATGGTCCCCAATGGCATCGCCAAACGTGAGGGACAAGTGAGGGGAAAAGCTGTTTCTTCGTCAATGTTTCTTAAAAATAAAAATAAAATGCATCGCAGTTTAAAGCTTGGCCTAAACCAATTGTCAATCGTAAACAAGATAAAAAAAAAATATAATAAAAAAGTTTGAAAACCAAGTTGAAGGTGAAATGGAAACGGACATGGAAAAGGATGCTCCTTACGCCAGTCCACGAACTAAAAAATAAATAATGGTTCAATTTAAAACAATAAAATGGCCGGTGGAAGCTAAAGAGTACAGTGTTCAGGCCTCTTTAGGAACGAAATCAAATCAGAAAGACACAAGTTATACGCTTGAAGGCTGCAACAGATGGTGAAGAGATAGTTTGCTCAGTCAGGGAATTCCAAGCTTTAACAACCCTGACAGATAAAAAACTTTTTCGGCAATCTAGCCTAGATCGAGGGACTACCAATTTAGAGCTATGTCCCCGGGTACAGGTTACAGTACTTAAGTCAAAAAAGGACAAGTCAACAGACGAAAAGCCTTTCAGAATTGTGAAGGTAAGTAAGTATGAGGTCGGCCTTAAGACGTAGCTCCAAAGATTCCAAATTAAGTTTATTTAGGCGGGCATTGTACGGCAAGTGCGCATGCGAGTCAGAGATTTTGTGTAGCGGCGCTGAGTGGATTTGATATGATCGATATCCTGCATGAGATAAGGGCACCAGACAGGAGTAGCATATTCCAGTAAGGGGCGAACAAAGACCTTATATGCCCACTGCTTTGTGTTTACACAACCCGATGTGAATGCTCGCTGAACAACAGCAAGACGTCGATTAGCGTTTGACACGATGTGACCACAGTGGGTGGTGGATTTAAGACTGGCATCAAACAAAATTCCCAAGTCCTTAACAGAGAAAACTCCTGGCAGTGGGACCCCATCCAACACATAAGTGCACACTGGATTACCATTGCCGATATGGAAACTTTTACATTTTGCGGTAGAGATTGATAATTGCAAGTCAATGGACCAACGAAAAACATGACTGATGACTGCCTGAATACATTCATTATCACGTGAATCAGTGATCTCACTGTGCAGCTTGAGATCATCTGCAAATTTTAGCTGTTCCGTGTTACGAATATTACAAGATAGATCATTCAGAAAAACGACGAAAATAAAAGGCCCGAGCACAGAACCCTGTGGGACCCCACTAACAATATCCAAACTTGAAGAGTAAGCAGTACCGAGGAGCTAAGCTACGGCAGTTTATCTACATTGTAGCGCTGCAATATTTGCGTCGTTTTACGACAAGGTCCATCTTTAAATTGCTGCAGTACCCGTTGTAATGCTGATAGATGGATACAATTAAGATTAAACAAAAGATTAAGGTGTATATTTCCATCAAGCTAATTATAACAATTTACGTTAATTTAATTAAGAACTAACCTACGGCTGTTTATGTATATTCAGTGATGTAATTTTCATGTCGTTTTACATCAAGTTCCATCTTTAAATGCTGCAGTTTCCGTTCTAATGCTGATAAATAGATGTGATTAGACTTAGATGAAAGATGAAAATGTATATTTTCCAACAGGGGCAATCAAAATAATTTATTTTAATTAGGATACCTACTGCAGTAGTTTAAAGATGAAACTTGTCCTAAAACGATGCAATAATCAAAGCGCTACAACGTAGATAATCTACCGTAGCTTAGCTCTTAATTAAAATAAATCGTTGCCTTGTTGGAAGATATATATCTTTATCTTTAATCGACGCCTAATCACACTCCTAATTAGAACTGTTACTACAGCAGTTAAAAGATGGAACATGTTGTGAAACAACACAAAAATCACAGTGTTACCACGTAGATAAACTGCCGTAGCTTAGCTCCTAACTAAATTCAATGGTTTTAATTACCCTTGTTGGAAAATTTACATCTTCATCTCTCATCTAAGGCTAATCGCATTTATTTATCTTAGTTACAACGACTATTGTAGCAGTTTAAAGGTAAAACCTATCGTAAAATGATGCAGAAAGCACAGCACTACAATGTAGAAAAACTGTTGTAGCTTATTAGAAAATTAATATAAATTAATATAATTACCTTGTTAGAAAATATACATCTTCATCTCTCGTCTAAGCCTAATTACATCTATCTAACCTAATTCGGGCGGCTACTGCAGCAGTTTAAAGAGAACTTGAGATAAACCGACGCAAAACTAACACTGCTGCTACCTAGATAAATTGTCATAGCTTAACTCTTAATTAATATAAATCATTATAATTACTCTTGATGGAAAAGATACATATTTATGTTTCATATAATCCTAATCACATCTATTTATCTTTATTAGAACAGTTATTGCAGCAGATAGCATTTATCGTAAAATAACACTAAAAGCACATCGATACAAAGTGGAACAACTGTCGTAACTTAAGTTCTAATTAATATAAATAGTCTTAATTACCGTTGCTGGAAAACATACATCTTCACCTTTCATTTAAGCTCAATAATGTCAGTCGATCTTAATTACAGCTAACATTGCAGCTGTGTAAAGTCAGGAATTTTACAATACAAATATGCGCTGTTTATAGCATTCATAACGGTCTCCTAAATATTAATTGAAGAATTTGGGTCAGAAAGGTAAATTTTACGGGAAAAAAGGCATAGGACATTCTTTGAATGAGATTTATTTCTAAACATAATTGGTAACTGGTTTATTTTCAGTCGGGTGAACGATTTAGGGCGCAAGAAGGAGAAAACTATTTTCTGGTCGCCATTTGGACGCCAGCTTGAATCCAGGCTTAGGGTAAAACTACCCGGTGCCCAAATGTCTCAACATTTGCCATTGAACGTTTTTTTTTTTTTTTTTTTTCAGTCTATATGATTGAATTGTGTGTTTAGTAGGTAAGGTACCACTTTCCCTATTTTAACGTGAAATATTTAAGGGTAAGGGTAAAAGTAGGTCTTATACCACTTGCGCTTCATTTCATCGACTCTGCAGTATAGGAGATATTACACGGTGTTCGAGTGCTGAGATGTAACAGTACCTCACACAAATCTTTTGAGCAGTTTTGAATTTCACCAAAATGTTTCTTGATTTGCACCCTTAAAAATGATATAATCCTCTGTTCCACCCATACAATCACTTGAGACTCTTTTAATTCTTTAACTGGTGTCAAAATGAAGTTTATCCTGTAAGTCTGAAACCTGGCCGAATTAATGCATTTTTCACACCAACTTTTGGTCTAGTTTTACTGTACTAAGGATGGTAACACGACAAAATGCCACTCGTCAAAATGCCACCACGTCAAAATGCCAGTCAAAATGCTGCCCACAAAATGCACTCTCCACCGACAAAATGTCACTTCAAATTTTTTTGAGTTATATAGATTTTTACTAATTTACAATTAGTAGCGCTCTATTTATGTTGTAGGAACGACCTCCCCATTCTTTTTTTACGTCACCTTGGCAGAGTACACCTTGACAATTTTCCTACGCACTACGTGAAATATAAAAAAGGAGGAATCTACACTCTGTAATGGTGCCCAAACAAAAAATCAATTAGCAGACTGGAAAAATGCTTACAGGAGTCCAGTTGGCCATGCTCACCCGCCATTCTGGAAGTCGTTGAAGGTCTCCAAAAAGACAACACCTTAGCAACAAAATTGATGTTGTAGTGATTTCACACGGCATAATTCGTCTCGGGCTGGCCACGGCAGGTTCTGGTGGGCCAGCGAGTCTCGATTTCAGACGGTTTAATTTACGGTTTGATTTACGGTTTAATTTAATGCGAGAAGTTTTTAACTACAATGAAGTATTGTTAGCATTTCCAGCAGCGTGGCATGGCGCGCGTTTGGAATTTAGATTGAGTATATTAGAGCGTGCCGAGCTAAGCCAGGTCGTGCCATTTCAGGCCAGCCGCTTGTTGCATAGCGGCCGCTGTGGCTGACTTCCACACGGCATGGGATGGCACGGCACGCAAACATTATTCCGTGTGAAATCCGCAGGCGCAGCATGGCACAACCTGGAAACATCATGCCGTGTGAAATCACTATTACAGGATGAGCTCGGTTTCCCCATCACCTACCAAAAAAAAAAAAGGACAAGAAGAGCAATCCCCCCCAAAAAAGCGACTAAAAACTATGCACTCTCCTCCGAGCTGTATCGGCACGGCAATTCGATTTTTTAAGTGTGGCGATTTGGTTGTAACTTTTCAAAAATGTATACACTTTTAAAAAATCAGTAAATAAATTTTGAAGTGGCATTTTGTCGGGTGGCATTTTGACGGTGGCGTTTTGGTGCGGTGGGTTTTACCGAGTGGCATTCTGTCGTGATTGCCAAAGAATAGCTTACAAAAACGTGTTCATCCAAAAAAATTTATACAATGGGGGGGGGTTAAAGGAAGTATGACGTACTTTCAGGTACGTCAAAGTGATGGTACAAAGAGAGATGGTTGCGGGGTGGGGGAGGGGGAGATCTAAATGGTTAGAAAACAAGGTACCGGTGCGTGATTTGTGAACGCTCCTCCATAGTTGCTGCAATTTCAAAACTTCGGGTCGCACACGTTTCTGTGAGAGTCCCCCCCCCCCCTTGCTTCTTGATCCATGGCCAAGGCCAAGGCAACTAGCTTGGTCCGTTTGGATGGATTTGATGGCTTTCCATACTGTTGGATGACTATTGCCAACCAAAGATCCAAAATCAGTGTTCCAGCCCTTCGCAGCATTGTTTGTTCGACTGGTACCTACCATTGTTTTCGCCGTTTTATAGTACTATATAGAACTCAACTATAGTTTGCATTTATTTACATAAACCCACTTTACCACTCAGGCGAGTTACGCTTTTTTCTTTTTTGTAGGACCGAATTTTCGTAGGGTTATTTTTTACACGAGACCGAATGTCGCACAACCTGTAATTTAGGGACCGAATTATCCGGGACCGAGTTGTCCTATATACCCCTCAGTACACCCAGTACAAGGTACTCAGTACATCCTATAGTTGATTCACTGCTGTACACATTAGCATGCAGTGCGACTTTTGGACCACACTGTATAATATATAAAACAGTGACAGTTGCAGGTTTTGTTCGTTTATGTGCTCTATACAGCCATTAAACTTCAACCCCCCCCCCCCCTCCCCTCAACCCAGTTGGGCATCGTCATTTACTTTTATATTATGGGCTTACAGAATATTACACTTTTCAACAGTTTTGTTCCCTATTCCACATAATTTTGCATTTAAAGTTTAACCAGTAGTAGTGTTTAGGGTCTGTGTGCTATTACCATTGTGCAGATATTTCAGAGGACAATCGGTAGGGAGAAGGAGAAAAATAAAAACTGATTCTTGACCTTTAGATTTCCTTCCATGACAGAACTGCTGCTGTACGTCTGAGTGTTTTAAAATCATAAACAAACAACGAAAATGTAATTTATACACTCACCTTTCAAGTGTATGGCTTTGACGTACGCTAAATTCCATGGCACCGTTCCTCGAAACAATGTAACCAGCTTATTATTTCGTAGATCCAATTCCTGCATTGCAATCAGCACCCGGAATGCACCCGTTTCTATCGTTGATATCGAGTTGTTGTTAAATGTGATGATCCTTAAGTTGTTTAGCTCCTTGGTAAAAACTCCCCTAGCTACTTTTTCGATGTGGTTGTCGTTTGCTCGAAACTCAGTTAAGGACGTTAAACCTTGAAAAGTGCCTTTAGTGATAGCATGAATGTTGTTTCGAGAGACATCTAGCGCTTCTAGGACCGGCATCGATTGCAGCATTCCAGGAGGTATGTCTGGTATCCCATTGTCGTTTATGGAAAGCGACGCAAGCCGCACAAGACCGGAAAAGATATCGACTTCCAGTTGATCCAGTTTGTTGTGATTTAGCTTCAATTCCCGTAATTTCCGCAAATGTTCAAAGGCCCTGTGTTCCAGGACATCTAACCCATTGTTGCTCAAATCCAGATATCGTAGTGAATAAAGTCCGTAAAATATGCCATTCTGAATGTTGGGAATTTTATTGTGAGAGACATCCAGCTTTTCAAGAAAGGCCAGACTGTCGAATGTCCCATGTTTAATGTATTTCATCCTGTTGTGATGTAGGTAAAGTTCTTTTAGAATAACCAAGTTCTGAAAAACACCCGGTTCGACGCTGCCGACGTCATTGTCTGACAGATCCAACTTCTCCAACATGGACAATCCCAAAAACGTGCCGTTGTACAATTTCGGAATTCGGTTATGATCAAGCATCAAGATTCGAACTGAGTCCAGTCCCTCAAACGTTCCAGGAGTCAAACGGTTTATATTGTTGTGGTCAAGTAAAAGAACTTGCAATGCAGGAAGGTTGTGAAAGAGACCATCAATTTGGACAATACGGTTATCACTGATGCTTAGCTGTGTCATGGATTGCATGGAATCAAATATACTCACAGGAAGTTGGCCAAGCTGATTTTGTGAGAGGTCCAGTTTCCAAACGGAAGTTAGCATTTCAAAGGCTCGTCGGCCAATGAGGCCTATTTCGTTCTTCGACAGATCGAGCGTTTCCAATCGTGGCAGGCCATCGAATGCACCGTTGATTATCGTTGTCAAACGATTGTGGGAAAGATACAGGCTGCGAACGCTGGTGCCCACTTCGCGAAACGCACCTTGTTCGATGAACGATAAGTTTCCCTGTACACGCAGGATCTTCGGATGAAATCCGGGGAATGCTCTGACTGGTAGGACAGTGCCCAGGAAGTCAATGTCCAGCCGCAACATTTTTTGCACGTTGACCTGGTTGAGTTGGTCAATTATGGCGTGGTAATCTTCACCCTGGCATCTCACGGACACAAACCCAAAACGGCTTTGGCAAGCACATGGAGCCCCATCCGGTATTTCAGGACAAGTGGCGCCAGCTAGAGGCAAGATCGTGCACAACGTCACAATAATATCGTAACTGCCGGAACATTTTCGTACTGTTATCATTGTGGTTCAGGCAGCACTTAACGAAAATATGAAAATCCAGTCAATAACCTAAAATGAAGAAAAGAAAGGAGATTATGAGAACGGCATATCGTTTACAGTCCCGATGATAACACTTTGAAAAACAGTTAAAACCAAACGACATAACCAAAAAAAAAAAGGAAAAGTTGTATTAAAAGTATTGTAAGGAAACCATCACAATGTTACAAATTTTCGGTAAATTACGTTACATAGAAGATCCTTCTCTCTCTCCTCATCTTTTCCCCTCCCTTGCCAGAACCGTCCCATGTTTGTTCACGGTAATGTAATGGGTAAAGGTAATGGGACTTTTCCGACCGAGATTTTGGCACAGTCCAGAAAGTCGCATACCTGCGTTTGAATGCACAAAAAAAAAAAAAATCACTGAGAAAGCCAGCAAGTAAGCACCTGCTCTAAGTTAATCACCGTGATTGTTCCCGCCAAATTTGAAAAAATTCCCTTCAGTACCCGCATCACAAAATTGTTGCAGGTAATTTCAACTCCGTCAATTCAACTCCGCTCTAAAATTCAGCACCTACGAAATAAATACGCCTTTCCATCGTATCAGGCTGCCAATTTCGAGGCCCATTCCTCGAAATTAACAACCCATTTTCGTTTGGTTTAAAATTGTCCTCTTTAAACTCAGCTCATCAACGAAAATCCAAACCTTAAAGGGTTAAAGGGTTTAACGAGCGTTAACCACTCCTGGTCATCTGCCCGAAGCCCTAAGGCCCTATGTCTGCAACAGCCAAACCACTGATCCAAACCACTGATAAAGCAACAATCCATGCGACCAGATACACTTTTGCAAGGTAGCATTAATTCGTGACGTGCCCCGAATTGTAGTCAAATTTAAAGTGATTGTTGCAAGTGTTCCTAGTAATTGGTTTTAACTTAGGTTGTGGTGCTTCCTTATGCCCGATTGAGTATCTAGCCACACGCTAGTGTGTCGCACCAAGTTTGCAACACACATCACAACAAACATCAATTCAATTGTCGAGGTTGTAAACCACTGTAGCGCGACGCCATACGTCAGTGTCTTATACCTTGAAGCATAGTTGGGCACATTTCAGGTACTTGGGGAAAAATAATAATGCGGTACAAAAGCTTAAATTGTGTTGAAATCGAGAACAATGACCCACCTGACCAAAACTAACTTGTGTAGGAATGGCAGCTAAGCTGCTTTCAATGCAAAATATGACCCTCAATAACGTTGTAAATGTGTTAGCTAGCTAGCTAATTAGCTCATCCCCATGTTAAATCCCATAGGGTGATTATTCATCGATACCGAGATAACGGGGAGGCTTCCAGCTATGAAATTGGACGAATGGGTGCAGTACGATACGAACTGCGTACATTTTATGGTTTGGAGCCTGGGGACGAAACGGGGATGGCGTGGGAGGGCGCGTAAGTACGAAAATAGTTGCAACCATTGTTAGTATTGTCGGCATCGTCTCTCATTGGACGGCCAAAGTTCGGACAATGAGCACGTTTATACTGACGTGCGTGCCTAGACACACACTAGTGTATCATGTTAAATCTAAACAACGTTGCAAAGAAATTGTATTCACATCCAAATCACGAAATATAAACCAATTGTAAAAACAAAGCAAAATAAACAAAGCCATAAACTGGTAAAGAGGCCACCAAGCTGAGAGTGGTTCGGTCCTTCAAAGGAACGATATCATCACACCAAAACTAACTAAATAAAACAAATTACAACAAAATTAAAACCAAACCAAAAATCTATAAAGGTATGACTAAGTTCAGAATGGTTCGGCCTATAGTCAAAAGGTCGTAGCAAATTGTTGAAAACCAATTTCTTGTTGACGTGGCACTTTTATTACACATCTGCACGGTAGTGGACTTGAGCCAATACACAATTTAAAAAAAAGGAGTGATATCATATCAAAAACCAAAACTGGTAAAAGGGGCCGCCAAGTTCCGAATGGTTCGGCCCTTCAAAGGAGTGATATCAACACACCAAAACATTTGCCATTTTAATCGCACCGAATAATACTTTGGACGTTAAATGAAAACTTGAACATTGCTACCAAAAGTAGCAATGTTCTAGTTTTCTTTTAACCTTCGAACTATTAAACAGTGCGATTAACTTAGCGAATGTTTTGGTGTGTTGATATCACTCCT
>JAHWFP010031150.1:9848-33915 GCA_023313725.1 Lithobius niger
GTTTGCCACGACCCCCGCGTGCCAACAAACCTGCTTGCCACGACCCCGAATACTAAGGCTATACCGATCAGCATTTTTTCTGCCGAACAGATTCCGATCCCATCAGCTACAAATTGATTGGTGTACCGATCCAATTTAACCGAACCGATCGCTACAGATTTTTAACAATTTTTTTTCTGGCTTACAAAAACTTGTAGGCTAACAAATTTGTAGGGTAATGAAAACGTTGGAATACGTTTTTTTTTACCAACATAAAAGCAAAAATTTGTCCATTATTAACCTTAGCCTACACAATGTAAAACATGTTGGCCTAGCCTAAATTAAAACAAAAGGTAACTAACAAACATGTGGAGAAACAGAATTTATTTCATTTTATTCGAAAATCTGCAGGTTTTTGTTCGCTGAACTGATTTTTGCCGTTCAGCCCAAAATCTGTTCCTCCTAAATCTATTCGATACAGCTTTACCGAATACCAACAACCTGTTTGCCACGACCCCGAATACCAACAAACTTGTTTGCCACGACCCCCGAGTGCCATCAAACCTAAGTCCAAACACGATCCACAAACTACCTGGGGTGCCCGAGTAAGGCAAATAAGGACAGCCCTGTGGTCAGCCTTGTTAGGTCATGGATATTGTTTATACTGGTTAAATAGCCTCATGCATTTAATAATGCCAGGGACAAGCGACATTAAATATAGCTTCTAGTTAACTGAGAATTTACCAACTATGAAAAACCCTAACGCCTTGGTGAGAATTTCTAGTTACTCTTTGTCCTCAGAAGTTGAGTGGCGTGGTTTGACCTTATGCCTTTCAGGAAAAAAACCTCAAACCAAAATGAAAAGGACATATTGCATTACCTGGCTTCCGTTTTGATTTTGGAGGCTGCCGAACTAACTGAAGCAGTTCTGAGAAGAACTCCCGCCTTTCAGCTCTTGTAGGGTTCGTCATGCGAATAACCTCGCCTTGTTCCTTTGAAAACAACTGGCTTATCTGGCAAAAAGAAAAATTAAACTAATAAATTAATATGTATGAATAAAGTGAATAAATAAATCTTAAGTAGTTATATCCTTGATAATTCCAACTATGGTTATAAATGTTTTAAATTTAATCAGATTTTTTTTTACAAACCTTTTACTTGAATTCCTCATATTGAAAATTAAAGGTAAAATTAGTATATATTTATCCTACAATAATTACTTTTAATTATAGCTTATATTTGTTTAAGGCTCATTTGTCCCACAATCAATGGTGCATAGTCAAGTTCTCCATTATTGGTGATCCAATAATGCTGCTCATCATTTTTCGTTTAGTTAAAACTTTTTCAGGGAGCAGGGTTCATTTAAACAAAGTATTTTAGGATAAGTTAAAATTTTAAATTCAGTTTTTACTTTTCCTCAAAAATGCTACCTTTAAATTATAGACGACTTCGTCCAATAGGAAGCGGATCTTAAACCTTAGCTAAACTTATATCTCTCACTTTAAGCACCTTTCTAATCCTATTTCTTTCTAAGAAACCAAATTCTTAAGATTTCTAACAGTCGTGTTAACCTCGTATGTCTTTACTCCACATACCCCCTGGGCTATCGGGTTTTAAAATGACATGTGACGTAATTTTTCAGCCACATCAGACAAATTTAGCTACTCCACCAGCCACCCACACATCTTGAAAGGGCTGATGAAATTGTTTTTATCTTCCAGATTGATACCGCTCCATCCAATTGTATACCTAACACTTAAGCTCATTCTGAGGCTACTGTATTTCTCCGAATATAAAACAGTACTTTTGTTAAAATTTATACCATTACAACAGAAACATTATCTTACACTCTTATACATATTTTATATGTCTTATTGCCTTTAGTCATCCCTTATTTACTGTTTACCATTACCAAAGTATGGTTCAAATATTTATGTTTGTATGTACCGGCACAATCGTTTATAGATACGGCCAACAAATGTTTAAATAAATAAATCCATAACTCGATCAAATTTTGGCCGATCTTGATGGTTGAATACCCCTTTTGAATAATTTTTTCAAGAGCTATCCAATGATCTCAAGCTTTACAGTTTTTAATTTTGCTTTATAATTTTGAGACCAGGTGGTGCATACCCACTTTCGCCATGATCCTTGGCATATGGAAAAAAATCATACTGTTTACTTTGAAGGTTTTCAACACTGGCAGTACCAAGACGAACAGGATTAACACTCATTCTTCAAAACAATTTGATATTCGCACAAATGTATTAGTATTTGTCCACCATATCACGCTAATTTTCGACAGCATAGGACATCTGTCCCACTCCCTACATCGTTTTGATATTGGTGTTGGCAATTTTGTGGTCCGACGTAGAGGAGTGTTACTCCTGTTCGTCTTGGTACTCCTTGGCATGAGCCCGAAACAATCAAGCACCCACATTTAAGGTCAAGCATTCATCCACCATCTTGATTTTTTTCACCAATGGAATGGAGCAACTGTTTCTTTTACCATCACCGTCACATTTTAATAGACACTATTGCCTCCAAATCTTTATCTTTACTCCGAAATTCTTCCGTAAAGGAGCCACGGAATTAAAAATTAGGGATCGACCGGATACCGTTTTGCCGGATCCGGGTCGGATCCGGATAATTTGATGCCAGTGCCGGATCTAGGTTCTGGAGCCGGGCCGGTAACGGATACCGGATAATTCACACACAAAAACGAAAAAAAGCAGCTATGGTGTTAATTTCGCTTTGTTTCACATTATTTTCTTACATTAACCCATTCCCATACCAAGTCGTCGATTCAACTGCCTCTCTCAAACCAGCTTACATCAGCTTAAGGCCAAAAACTAAGTCCCTACGCGTGCAGTAAGCTTTGTGAGGGGGCCCCGGGGACCCCGAGCAAAACGAGCTGCAACAGCCCAGTGGCCAGCGTCCTCGTCTCCAAACCAACTGACGCGCGTTCGAGTCCCACGACCGACCCAACTATCATTAAAAGAAGATAAAAAGAAATCACTAGAAAAAAATTGGTATGTCAAAGGGTTAAACACGTAGAAGTCTTGTGCTATTATGAGCACCAGTATAGTATAATTGCATGTAGGCTACATAACTGTTTTTGCAATGTTGCTAAATTCTGCAAATTTTTTTATTTTTTAAATCCAACAAAGCACTCATTAGATTAATCAGTCAGAAAACATTTTTCTGGTTGAAGGATTTCTCATTGATTAGCCTACTGCTTCATTTAGAAAATTAATTTTCAAAATTTTGCAATATTTGTGAAACAGTATGTAGTCCATGCATTTATTTTAGATCAAAATTATTGAATTTTAGTTGCATTAAAAAAATCAAAATCACAACAGGTCTTTTATTTATAACTTTTTAAAATTGCTTTCGTTCCGTTTTGTATTGCGCACAGTATAACAAAGACCGAAAGCATAAAAAAAGCTGTATTTTTTTTTTCATTTTATGAACAAAACTGTCTCGACTCGTGCAACATGGAAATCATCTTTCGTTTATCATGCTATTATTTCTTGCTAGTTTTTGATGCTGTCATTAAACAGTTTTACTTTTCGAATTTAACCCCCTGGCGTCCAAACCACGATTTATCGTCACTTCAAAACCGTTTCTAAAACTCCCGACGCACCCTCGATTCAAAGTCCCGTTTGCAAAGAAAAACTGCCATTGCATACAAGGGAGGTGTAATTCCGACTGAATTAGGTACTTTGGCACGCCTATTTTGGATTTATTTAATTTAATATCATCTTTTAATTACCTCAATTGATGTTTTGTTGGCCGTGTCGTCAAAATTGACGTGAAATTGCTTTTGTTTGCTAAAACTAGACCTTGGTTCAAGCTGTCGTGACTCAACAACGAAACAAACGGCGTTGGAAAGCTGGGATCTTGGTCGCGTTGGAAAGCTGGGATTCCCCGGTTGGTATTCCCCGGTTGGCACGTGATCACTCATCATGGCAGGGGCCATTCGCAAGTGACGTTACGTGAAGCGAGTCAAGGTCACAGCCATTGAAGCTAGCAGGTGCGCGTCTATGTCCGGACAGCCGGCTGGGAGTGGGAATGTAATGGCAGCCACAAACGGATTGCTTTCAACAATAGTGAATATAAATTAGGAAATAAAACAGCTTGAAACTACTTCTACGGTATTAAAAACTTAAAAAAAGGATTTAGAAAGTTGTAAACAACGCTGTAATGGAAGAATAACCAGAGGACGATCGTTTCAAGGTTTCCCATGTACTGCAACGGAAGGTGAATATTTTTGTAAGCACATTTACGTAGCCGAACTTCAACTTTTTTTTGTTATGAAAACCTAATACGATTATCCCAAGTATATTTTTATGCAATAATTTACACTGTAATTATTACATCTGCAATTTTTTATACCCGTAGATCGCTTAGTTATTTTACTAAAATTTATTTTACAGAGGCATGCAACATGTTTACGGCGTCATGTTTTGGTTTTGTTGCAACCGGTATCCTGCTCAATATAATTGCCGAATCCGGATCTCACCGGATACCACATTATCCGGCGCCGGATCCGGATATATCCGGACTCAGTCGATCCCTATTAAAAATAAATTCGGCTTAAACCGTATTCTCAAGCAAGGTAGGCCTATGCATCACTACATAGGCCAACAAATTGAGTTGATTCCTAACCATTCATTAAGACTTAAATTATTACATGCAACCTGTCTGTCGACATTGCGGAGGTATTCCGAGGGGCTTAGGTAGAGTTCTCATTCGCAATGACTTTGCAACCAATTTTGAGACGAGCAATCCTGCGTTGCTCCAGTCGGAATATTTCCTAATTTTTTCAGTCCCCAAAATCTCATCCTCCGAGTGGTTGAGGCAAAATTAATGTCTGAAATTGCCTGGTAACACACTCTGCAGGCAAGGTGATGATCACGCGGCGTTTCCGCTGAATACACTGAATTAATTCCTGAATTGTACATCCTTAATATTACTTGAGTAAAGGAACAAGACCACTGGGTCAAGCCAAAAAAAAGAAAAGTGACAAGGAGCATTGTTTGATGCGCAACAATGGTGTGAGAGCTTGACTACGCACCTTTTTTTTTTAATTGTTGGGCATTGAGCATCAAATTTTAAATTTTAAAAATTTAATCTATAATTTGAAGGTTAGTATTTCAAACAAATTGAAAACCCGAGGTTGATAAGCAAAAAAAGTACACAATTGGTTAACATCTGCCTCAAAATGTACAAGACTTACTTCCTGCACCTGGACCTACTAAAGGAGGGAAAGGAGGAGTGGGAGAGAGGCACCAATCAGGAGACAGAACACAAGACTTAAAAAGGAGATAGAAAGGTGCACCCGAGCTTTGCAGGGATACACCAGGGTTATAGCAGCAACAATATGTTTTTCTAACTAAGGCAGTTAAATAAGGTTGGCCTTGAAATATGAGACGTAAGCTATGTTATGTAACAAATAAAATACACATGATGGTTTATGTAAATCTTCCCATGGTAGCAGATAGTTGTCCTCACAGGACGTGCAAAACAAATTATTTTTTCACAATAATGGGCACAAAAATTAGGGTTTTAGAAATTACGATCACCTCTTCTGGCAAATCTTCATATGAACAATCACTTGTGGCAAGGATGAGTAAGGGTGCACCTGGTTCCAGATCATGGAGAAGTGTGAGGAAAGTTGCCCGTACAGTATCGCTGAGCGTTTCCCACCACTGACTGACATGAGGCAAATATAGGATACTTGGCAATATTCGGCGGGCTTCGTTGAACACCTAAATAAAAAAATTTTAAATATAATTAAGACTATTTTTTTTTTTATCAATTACGGTGCACTATAACTAAATAAAGACTTCTTCACCAAGAGTAAAATTGAAATAATTAAAGTATCTACCATATGGACACTAAATATGCCTTCATGCATGCATAAACTCCAAAATACCAGTATTACCTGGTTGATTTTAGTTTCTATTGCCTGTTGAAAATATCCATTACCTTTTTTACAGCATTCCCCTTCTCAAAAGGCTAGAGAAATTAAATCGATAAAGTCCAAAAAGTCCCTGCAGGTTACTGCGCAGCTGCCATCATCTACAAGCCGAAGCGGAGCGGTAAGCTCACCTTTTCAGACCTCTATTGTGCCCAAATGGCGACAAGAGGGGAGGAGGGGTATATTTTCAACAGGCAATAGAAACCAAAATCAACCAGGTAATACTGGTATTTGGGAGTTTCTAATTGCCTTGAAAATGTATATTACCTTTTTTATAGCAATCCCATAGACTTTGTCACGGGGGCGGGTGCCATTTGACTCAAGTTCCCTCAGGTAGCGACCGGTTTGTGTAAAAAGGGTTTGAAGTATACGTCAGGCAGCAACAAATGGCCCGATACGTTAAAGCCCCTCAGCATGATGGGACATGTCCCGGAGGTAATGGGACATGAAGACCGTGGGATGTCTTCAGGAAGCAGCCCCAATTATTTCGGTGATGGGGATGTTGTTGTAATGAGCCCAGGATGTGGAAATTGCACGAAGATCGTGGGCCGTTACTTTGATGCCTTCAAAGACACAGTTTATGTCAAGTGCTTCGTAGGCTTGGACGATGACACTCTTTAGCCAGGTGGCGATCATGCGGATTGAAGTGGTGCCGACCTTATTGCTAAAGGGGAGGAAAAGTTGGGAGCGTCCTCGGCGGATGGGCTTGGACGCCTTTAGGTAAAATCTAATTGCAACTTCGGTTTCTGGTTTTTGCCTGGGTTCCAAATGTTGTGATTATCCAAAAAGTTCTGTGCAGCAATAATAGCATTTTTACTCTTATTCCTACTTATGGCTTCAGTACATTCATCTTCTCAGATTTCAGTTGGTTGTTGTAAAACTTAAGAGCACTGGAACTGTCACGTGCTACAGTTTCATTACAAACTGAGCAAATAGATTTGCTTTGCTCACTTGGTTATTGCTTTTGCCGCACTTGGTGTCAAGTTTTGCAGGGGAGACAGTTGTTTTTCTTGTCATAACAAATATCTGTATCGGAAGCCTAATATTGGTCTGATACGGATATAGCAAAAATACCGATAAATACAGATTATACCGAAACCAATATCAATATCGGACTATCCCCATTTTTTAACCAACACTCCCCCATTGATTCACACTGTTAAAACTTAAATTGTATCAAAAACCAAAACTGGTAAAAGGGCCGGCCAAGTTCAGAATGGTTAGCCCTTCAAAGGAGTGATATTAACACACCAAAACATTCGCCAAGTTAATCGCACCGAATAGGCTAATACTTTGGTAGACATTAAATGAAAACTTGAACATTGCTACCGACCTTGGATTAATATCACTTCCATCGTGTACAACTTGATGACTCTTATATGGAGCAAGACATGACCACAGAGTGAGGAAATTTTGTGTGTCCAAGTGATTCAAAAACGCAGCTGTTATGCACTAAACCTATGAACTAAACCTATGTATTAAGTCGGTTACCTGCGCACATGATTCTTCAGGAGCTTTGGCTGTGACAGCGTAAAGAGTAGGAAGATCCAACTTGTGCGTTGGGAGATGTTCCAGACCATGCAAAACGGCTGGGGCCAAATGAGTACTTTGTGCCTGATCAGGCTTGCCAACAATCAACAAACGAGAACGATGACTAGTAACATGGGCAGCAACCCTACAAACACAAAAATTAAAATAAATGTATTCCGTAAACACAGCAAAAAAAAAACAGCTGCAATGTTGAATATTTTCTGTACAGTTTGCAATTTGGCTTCACTGTTCAGTTAACGCCAGCTGTAACAAACCTAAAGGAATAAGGCAGAAAAAACGAAAATTTTAACAGGTAAAATTAGTTTTTACTAGCCTAAAATACTTACCTTCAGTAATTATGCTAAAATCACTATTTTACGCTATCGCTGCTCATTTTTAGACTAAAAATACCATTTTTAGGATCCTCTAAAACTTTCTCCTACTCCCGTATGGGCACTGCTCATCTCTCAGACTTCAGCGCCCCCTCCCTTCACTCTCCATCACTTCTTGAACACTCCGGTTCAGTGACAGCGGGGAGGCGGGCGGGTTCTTACTGAAGGCAAGTATTTTAGGCTAGTAAAAACTAATTTTACCTGTTAAAATTTTCGTTTCTTACTACCTGCAAATACTTACCTTCAGTAATTATGCTGAATTCGTCATTCAGGCGGTGGGATATGTCCCACTGAACCCAGGAGAAGTAATAATCTTTTTCTTTTTTGTTTTTGTTTTGTTTACAATCGGACCTGATAGAGGAAGAAAGTTTACCAACCTATAAAGAGGGGAGTCTTCTTCATCCTAGGTCGTCTCACGTCTCTTCCACTGGTACCCTCTCTCCACATTCTCGCCAAAATGTTTCCACCTCCATTCCACTGGTACCATCTCTCCAGAATGTCTTTCCAGACCCCACGGCCAGTACACTACTTCGGGATGAACCACACCTCCTGTCACCAGAGTATGGCACAGAAGGTTTAGAATTTCTGTCCAGCTACAACGTGGCTTTCAATGATAGCTTTACCCTTCATGCCACTAGTGTCCCGCAAGTAGTGTTTTATAAAAGTGTTTTTGTGTTGCCACGAACACGCGGATACAACTTCATCTAGCGGTGTTCCGCAGCCAAACGCCCATGACGCTGCTAGTGCTCGTAACTCATGTGCTCGAACTTCAGGAGGTAAGTCTACATGATTTGTGCCATTTTCGTATGCCCTTTTGATCAAGGCACAGATCCACTTTCCCATCTTAAATGGTGTTAAGTCCCGTCTGCACTACCTCGTCCTTGTCCACATCGAGAAACAAGGGTGTTGGTCGGGCCGTTTTGATGTTGTCTGCGAAGCCGGGTAGTTTCAGATCAGTCTTGTCCAAGTAGAAACGTAGGGCTCTTACCGGGCACTGTCGTCTTTTCTGATTTTGTTTGCAATCGCTTCCCTAAGGCTTTGATATGAACAGGTTTCGGCTTCGAACCTGGTTTGCAATTTTTTGCTCGGAAGTGGGCAGGAAACGTCAAAAAAACTTCCGACCAATCCTTAGTAAACCTTATATGGCCGTCATCTCGTGAGAAGGTGGCCAACTCACTCTGCCTAGCTGCAGATGCCAGGGCCACCAGAAAAACAGTCTTCTGTGTCAAACACAGTATGGATGACGACTCTGCCGGTTCGTATGGTGGCCCCATGAGGCTTTGTAATACCAAGAGTAGATTCCATTTTGGGAATAGCTTTGTCCTCTTAGGTCTCGCTAAATCAAATGCCGACATTTGTTTGGTTAGAATCGCGTTGGATACTGCTGCCCCATCTCCAATACACGTGAGCACTGACTTAATTGATGCCCGGTACCCTTTGATGGCACTTGGCGACAGTCCACTTGCAAAGAGACCTTCGAAGAATGCCGTTAATCTGGTTAGCGGGGGGTTACAGGGGTCACAGCCATCGCTACAGCACCACTCAAACCACTTCTTCCACTTCGCATTGTAATTCCTCTGTGAGGATTCTGAAAGGCACTTGTTAAGTCTCAGTGCTACTCCCTCTTCGTGGCCGTGATTTTTCAGATTTTCCATCAAAGTCGCCACCCGTGAAGGTTTAGAATGGCAGGGTTTTGGTGCACGGTTCTTCCCTGGTGTTGGGTCAGAGACGTTTTCGTTATTGGAAGAGGGACCGGTTCTCCCTTCCGTAGTTCCATGACGTCTGTGAACCACGGTGCGGCCGGCCACCATGGTGCAACAAGAATGAACAGTCCTTGAGAAGTCCGTAGTTTGTTCACTGTTCTCTGGAGGAGTTTGAAGGGGGGGAAGAGGTAAACGTTCATTCCCTCCCAGGAAATGGAGAGGGCATCCGTTGCCCAGGCTTTCTCGTCGGGGAACGGCGACACGAAGCACGGCAGTTGATTGCTGAATTGTGTGGCAAACAAGTCGATCGTCGGCGTTCCCCAAAGATGAAACAAAAGCTTTGCATATCGCTGGATCCAGCATCCACTCCGTTGTTGGGACTCGGGCACCCCTGGACAGTTCGTCTGCCCACATTTGAGGTTCCCCGCGATGTGTCGGGGAACCAGAATGATCCCAAACTTGATGCAAGTCTCGAAGAGGTTCGAGGTCTCCTCCATGAGGGTTCTTGAGTCCACCCCCCCCCCACTCTTCGGACATAAGCAATCGCCGTGGAATTGTCGCTCATGATTCCTAATGTTGAGTTCCTGAGCCTCTCTCCCCATGCCATGATCGCTCTGTGTATGGCCCTCAATTCCAGCACATTGATGTGCATGTCTGCTTCCTCGGCGTCCCAGGTCCCCGAAGAAGTCTCGTCTGACAAGTGGGCTCCCCAGGCCGTGTGCGAGGCATCCGTGAACAGGAGGTTTGTCGTTGCCGGTTCCTGTAGAGGTACTCCCCTCCCTAGGTTTTTTCTCTCTGTCCACCAGAGTAGGGATTCCACTGGAAGATTGTGGAGTGGCACGATATCTTCCCAACTCTTCCGTGGCCACCACTCCTCTTTTCGGAACCAGTGGAGTGGTTTCACGCGCCACGTTCCTAGGGGTACGAGTCTTGCGTTCGAGTCCACGACCCCGATTAGCGATGCTAGTTCTTTTGCAGTTGCCGTCTTCCGCTTGCAAAAGTCTATCACCGCCTTCCTTGTCTTCGATTCTTTCCTGAGATGGCTTCACCGTCCAGAGGGACGAGTCGATCTCCGCTCCTAGGAAGACGAAATTCCTTGCCGGTACCAACCTTGACTTTGTCCTGTTGATTCCCAATCCTAGAAGGGCAAACAGGGACAAGCATCTTCCCAGCTGATTGACAGCTGCATCCCAGACTTGTGTCTCAGAAGCCAGTCGTCTAGGGCCTTGATGCCGTGCAGATGAAGGTGTGCTAGCACCGGCTTCAACATGCGAGTGAAAACATATGGCGCTGTAGCAAGGCCGAATGGTATCGCTGTGAATTGGTAGGAAACGTGTCCCGCTACCAGCCGGAACAGGTGCCGGACAGATAGGTGCAATGGGATGTGCAAATATGCATCCTCCAGGTCGATTGAGACGGTGAACTCTTAGTGTTTGAGTGCTTCTCGAATGGAGTCGATTGACTCCATCTGGAAGTGGTCTTTGGCAAGATGTAGGTTCAATTTTCGAAGGTTGAAAATTACCGTGGATCCGCCTCCCTTTTTTGGGATCACTCTCGCCGGGCTCCAGAACCCTGGGGTGTGTGGTGCAACTTCCATGGCTCCTTTTTGTACAAGTAAGTTCACTTCCGCAATTAATTCTGGGGTTGACGAAGCGTTTACCAGCCAGTCTGGTAGGTAGCTTGTAGTTTCCGGCTTTGACAGGAAGGGTGGCGAGTAGCCTTCTTCTAAAATCTCCAGTATGAACGGATCTGTCGTTAATAGCTTCCATGTTTCCACATGGCGGGACAGCCTTCCCTCCCACCTGCCGGTGAATAGAGGGGGGGGGGGGTCCCCGACCACTTCCAGTCAGTTCCTGCGAGATGGTCGTCGTGCCCTTCCCCTGAAGGCACTTCTTCCACGCTGTCCTCCTCCCATTCCTCGTCCGCGTGGTAGTGAGGATGGGTTGTCGGGAAAGGGGGAACGTTTCTGTGCTTTCTCCGTGTTCTTCTTCATTTCTTGACTTCTGTATGGGTTGTTCCATGGGCCGAATCGTGGTGTAAGCCGGTACACATTCCTCCCTCGGTTCGAACCTCGTTGTGTCCCATGGTAGATGGTGGGGCTCGAATCTTTTTCTTAAGCTCTGGCTCCAGCTCCAATAACTGTCCATTAAAAAGCTCGGAAGATCCATGAATGGGGAGAAGCCGTAGTCTTCCAATAGTGTCGGTCGGTAGTCCCGACGCAGAGTCCAGCATTGCGTCCCTCCTCCGGAATGTGTTATTCATCGCAAGTTTGCATTGCCAGTTGATACTGTCTTTATGGAAAGATGACGCACGTTTCAATAAATGCATGCATTCTCTGATGGTAGTATTCTCCCTCAGTTCAGGGTTCGCTAACGCCATGGCTTTCAGTGCTGCCGTTGATGCTGAGTACACAAGTTCAGCCTGCGAGCTCGCCCTCATGCTCGCTCTCAGCATCACGTCGTCTTCCTCAAACTGAATTGTTGGTATCTTAATGAACAAAGGGGTTTTTAAAACGGAGTCCAATTCGGTACTGTAGTTCTCGGTCACGTATTCCGCTTCCTTATAGGTTCTACATCTCTTTTTATTGGGGGTCCCCGTGCCCGTGGAGCGAAAAAACTATTTTGCCTTCTTGGGGTCATGGGGGGGGGGGGAGCAGTTTAGCAGAGATTGGTGGCTCATCCTTCCTTGTAATAGTCTCTGTATTTAACTGTCTAAACAAGAGAGCCGATTGGGGTAGGTGAGCCGGTTCAGGTTTCAAACTTCCCTCATTAGCCAGTATGTCCATGGGGGGGGGGGGGGGGGCGTCGGGGGGATCACATTTCTCAGGGCATTCCGTAAAAAACCGAGTGGGTCTCAAGTGTTTCATGGATGCTTCAACAAAGTCCTTCCACGGGATAAATCCCGGTCCCTCATTAAAACGATCGTCAATGGAACCCGCTTCTTCTCCACCATCGTCAAATCTGTAAAAATCCGTTCTACACGTGTTGTCATCATTTAAATCCGCACGCCTTTTTGTCGAAGTGCGCACTGATGACTTTTCCCCTTCTTTTTCTGAGTCATGCTGCACTAGTGGCGACGAACTACGACTCCGCGGAGACTGGTGATACTGTGGCGACAGTTAGCTACGTTGCGGGGACAGGTGGTTACGTTGCGGCGACAGTTGCCTACGTTGCGGCGACAAATGGCTATGATGCGGTGACATTCGGCTACAATGCGGCGACATTTGGCTACAATGAGGGATGGCGGGCGACTCGTTAATGTCATATGTCCGGCGACACACAGTTGCTGGTGGACTACCAAGTGTCGCAAGCGGCGACCGTGTGGCAACTGATGCAATTCCTCCTAACATTGCACTCATTTTCTCTACTAACTGAGGAAATTTTTCCGCACCGGGAACTACTACAGTAGTTGAGTCTTTTGCACTAGTTTTTTCCCTCAGCGAGCGAACCGAGCCGCTAGTTCCCACCCCGGGAGCGGCCGTTCGACTGCTTTTCACTTTATCTCCCACGCCCGCTTTCCTGACAATTTTACTCACCCCTTCTGCTTTTTCCGGTCGCTTCGGGTGTGAAGGCTTAAGCAACTTAATTCTATCTTCTTTCTTCTCTTTAGTAATTTTTTCCGTCGCACCAATGGGGCCCTTCGTCGTCTTATGCTTCTCGGGCGCCGATGCCGACTCGCTAGGCGGCAATGCCGTCGTAACTCGCGTCGAAATGTCGGTCATCAAACTCAAACAGGGGCTTTGGATCGCTAATCCCAATACATCGAGGTACTCAGCCATGGTCAAATTAAACGTCGGGGCACTCAAATGTTGCGTATGAAATCTTTCATCTTGTGGAATAAATCCGCCATACAACGTCCCAATTTTGCGTCCATGCCCGACAAAATCTTGTCCTCGAGAACGGCCCCCTTTTCATCAAATACCGCGGCCGCAGCTGCCGTTGCCTTTTCAATAATTTTATTTTCATCGAGAACTGGCGGTTGTACAGCACCTAGGTGAACCATGTCCGGTTTCGAAGTCCCCAACATCGACGGAATCGGGTTTTCGTGCAGCGCCGCGCTCATGCTAGTCCCATCCTCTTTGTCCGCCGGCAAATATTGGATTTGTTCTGCTCGTGGAAAACAACAGGCATATTTGGGTCACGGCTCATGTCGATCAGTCTCTCGTCAATGGTTCCCGTTTTCGGAGATTCTTTTGCCAGTCGGACCGCAGCCTGATCCGATTTCTTCCACGTACGCAATATAGCGTTAATGGACGACGCATGGTGAAGGTCACACAACTCACATAACTTCGTAACAAAGTCACAAGGCCGATATCGACGACACAGTGGGTGGAAATCTTTGGGTAGCTTCACGTGTTTGCAGGCGTAAAATCTGGGCTCTTTCAAGATAGCTTTCCGGTGTGCTTCCGATCCTTGAACGTCATGATAAACGAAAAAAACGTCCGAAAAACCGTGTTAACAACTCAAAAATAGCGAGCGAAAAATGTGCACGACCATCCAAGATGGCGTGCTCAAGAAGTGATGGAGAGTGAAGGGAGGGGGCGCTGAAGTCTGAGAGATGAGCAGCGCCCCTAGCGGGAGGAGAAAGTTTTAGAGGATCCTAAAAAATGGTATTTTTAGTCTATAAATGAGCAGCGATAGCGTAAAATAGTGATTTTAGCATAATTACTGACGGTAAGTATTTGCAGGTAGTAAGAAATACCTTTATCTTGGAAAACAATACACCACTAAATCTATTAGAACATCTTTAAAACCAAAAATTACTGAAAACATCAAAATACCAGGGGCACCTGGTCAATTTTGGTTTCTATATCCTAACCGAAAATATACATTACTTGCAATTTCTAGCATTACTTCTTGTAAAGCAATCGACCCCTCTAGAGAAGAACTTGTTGGCTTCCCCACCAACTTGGTAGCTTATCTGCGTATACATGATGCAGTCCTCTTACAAAAATGCAGGGATCAGACCTGGTTTCATCTTTCGTGCCACCCAACTGTTACGATGGTAACTGGAAAGAGGAGGCAGGGCGTGTACAGGTAATATATATTTTCGGTTAGGCAATAGTAACCAAAATCGACCAGGTGCCCCTGGTATTTTGATGTTTCCATATGCCGACGAAAAGAGACATTACCTGCAATTTCTTGCATTGCAGTAGACATCACCGATGGTGTTGCGACCATGGTAACCGGCGCCCTAGCTATGAGGTGGCTGCTCCAGAATCAATGGTCTCTTGAGAACCTGAAGCGAAGGGAAAGAAGTATCAGGACACGAGGCTACCCGTGGGTTCAAGGGAAACTCAGTCAGAGCACTCGATGAAAGAGTCTTCCATCGTCTCATATCTTCTTCCTATCTCCTCCAGTCTTCCTCTTGTTTGTTTGAAAAGTAAGGGAAGGGGTGAAAGGGAAATTATCCAATGTTCGCTGTTGTCAAAAGACATAACGACCATTTCATAGAACAAGAAAGAAAGGGCACGGGTCCGAAGACCACCAGGGAATCTTATAGGTTCAGAGGGGCGAAGGATAAACAGGTAGCTGAATAGAAAGAGGTTGCTAGAAGATCGGGTGAACGACTGGCAGGGCGAGGCGAACGGCTTGACATGTGAAGAATGCAGGTGGGCGACCAGTACACTTGAAGACAGAGACGAGCGATTAAGGATGCAACTGCCGGGTCTTGTAGAAACCAAGGTAAACACAGGGAGGCTGATGTGGACGTCAGATAGCAAGGTAAGACGAAGGTAGAACAGGGCGAATCTGTTTGGATGTGACATCAGGTTGGAGAGAGGGATTACCACGGAATCTACTGAACAGTAGGACGCACGTTGAATGGAAGTGGCTGTATGGCGAGAGGCGACGGACGAATGGTCAGCGAACGTCAGAAAGTTATGGCAGATGGTGAAGACGACAGTGTTGTAAAATCGTTGAAGCAAATATATAACAGGTTCGAAAGAGCCAGAGCCTAGGACTACAGGCGAAGGATGAACGAAAGAAATGGAGTCCTGAAGGAAGTGTGCTGCATGGGGAAGGGACGATTCTTTATGAAGGGTGTAGAACTACAGAGCTGTTGCAATGTGGATGCAAACAAAGAATAGTAGAACTGTTCAGGACGGTGAACTGATGGAGAAGTTCAGCAGGCTGAAGTGTTGTAGGAGAGTAATGTCAGTCGGTCAGGTTCGCAGAAATGGCGGTCATAGGTGAGGACAGGAGCACACAGTGCAAGGTGAGTGAAGAAAAGTCATCTTCCCTGGCTCATTCTTAGACGGTAACACGAAGAGTCTACGCAGGGCAGGTACATGTTTCACATGATCGAATGGAGAAGGGAAGCGTGGAGTCGGCTCCTCAGAGCAGGTTTAGAAGGATAGGAAACAGAAGGGATGAAGAGAATTACTGGAGCACACGGAAGCCTAGAGCAATGCACTTGGCTTGCCGCAACATATGGAGCACAAGGCAGCTGACGAGTGGCGTGGTCGGAACAATGGGCAACTCTCAGGAAGAAGGGAACGAGCCTCGCTGCATCATCAAGCTGCAAGATGGAAGACGCACTGAGGGCTTGGAATGACGGAGAAGCAGATGCCAATGCCCAAGTTGACATACGAACGATGGAATGAGAGGCCGAAACCACGCACGCTGTACCAGAAGACGACTTAAGCGAATGAGAAGGCCTTGATGGTAGCAGTACCACCCTGAAGGGTACGAGCGAATCACTAGAAGTTGTAGCCTGAGGAAAGGACGAGTTGCCGGTTCCACAGCGTGACGAGGATTGTGAAGGTGATGTGGGGCTGAACGACCATATGGAGCTCGGCGAGTCTCTAAGAGTGCAGTGCTGACGGTGACAAAGGCGGGCTCATTGCCAATGGGGAGAGGAGGTGGATCTTGGAAACGATCCATATTAATCTGGCCATCTGCTCGACGACTCGTTGGTAAAGGCAAGCTACCTCCGCTGTACGAAGGAGAGCTGCTTCAGACGCGAGGTTGGTGATTGCTGTACCAAGGGCATCAGATTCTGCTGAAAGCGTCGGGTCATACACAAAGATGGAAACAATGATCCAGTCCAGTTGGCCAAGATCTTTAAGACAACAGTAAGCCACCAATGATGGCAGTGCGCAGAGCTGCAACCAAGGAAAACAACGAAGTGGAAGATGAGGTAGGTTGAGTAAAGAATCCATCAGTACTGAGGCTGGAGAGCGAAGAGAGGATGACCGCAGTACAGGGAGCAGCAAAAGAATAAAAAGTTGGGGGATGAACAATTGGAGGCACAACTACATCTGTGGAAGTTGGGGTGGAGGGCTGAACAGAAATGGGCACCGAAGGTGCCGTCGAAGCAACGGCATGTGAAGCCGATGGTACACGAGGGGTGAGTTTCTTTGTCAGAATGCCTGTGGTCTGTTCAGTTTCAGGCGGGACATCAAAGGGAGCGAAGGAGAAGGAACCTGGGAAGGGCATGAACAACTGGAAGTATTTTTTGGTGTGGAAGAAGCAGCACGCTTTCTTTAAGGTGGCTTTCCAGGTGGAGATGACGCATGTGCAAAGAACGGCGAACGACGTGACGATGTTTCTGGACGTGGGCAGAGCAAACGCAATCTTTTAGGACGAAAGGGTACGTTTCCTTTTACCTCGAGCAGCGAGAGAGTCCCTGGCTTGTTTGTGAGCTTCCTGGGCAGAGCGAAATCCGGATTTCTGCTGGTTAATTCCAAGCAGAGATCATTCCTCCTTGGTGATTGTCTGAAACAATTTGCTCTGCGTACACAAAGACTGGTCCGAAGATCAGAAAGGCCAAGGAACGAAGCCCTAAGACGAATGCACGGCAGGAGATGCAGCATGGAGGCCTACTGACGGCAGAAGGGTTATTTTCCATGGTAGTAGCAGTGCTGACTTGACGAAGGACGAAGGATTGATGACGGAAGCCCAACACCGACGGAACAATTGTGCTGGCGAAGGGGACCTGGTGGCGGCGTGGGCCCATAACCGAAGAATCGTGTACCGTAAAAGCAGCAGTATCCATGCGTGATGAAGGACGAAGGGTTGTAGACGAAGATCCAAATACCGACGGCACAATGGTTCGAAGACGAAGAAGACCAGCTGTCAACAGAAGTAACAACTGAAGGACTATTCATAGTAGTAGCAGCCGTGTTGAGGTGAAGACGAAGAGGACCAGCTGTCAACAGAAGTAACAACTGAAGGACTATTCATAGTAGTAGCAGCCGTGTTGAGGTCTGATGAAGGATGGCGAAGGTCCAATCTAGGTACAATGGTGCCTGGTGAAAGATCCAACAAGGACCATGGCAGGCCACCACCCCCCTCCTCTCTTCCTTGAGAGTTGGCAGTCGACCCACCAGTTCTACATGGCAGGCAAACAAGGCACACGGAGAGAAATAGTGCCAAAGGTACATAGTAGGGTGGAAGGGTCGGAAGCTTCCTCTGACGAAGGAGTAACCACACGAAGGAGGTGATGTATGGAGACAGTGGCCCATAAGGTGGCCATGGTTGGTGGAACAAAAGATCAGTAGCAGATGCTACCGCTGGTGCTATGGCAGGCTTACGATGCCTGTTGTTTCGTTTGCGACACGTTGTCCTGTTGTAGCGTCCTTAGATTTTCCTGTGAAGGACGACTGCCTAGACGATTCTTTGGCTAGAAGACCTGTAGGTTCAGGTGAAAGGTGACGACCTGGAAGAGCTGCAAACGAAGAGCAGCGAGGGATGCAAAGCAGCTAAGGCCGAAGGTGTGGAAGACTTGTTGTAGTCGTTAATGGAGGACAAAGAGCAGCAAAGACGGTCGGTGTGGAAGGGCGATTGTCTAGAAGAAACTGCAGCGGCAGGAACGAAGAGCGTTATTCTGGAAAACGAAGGTTGTTTAGAGCAGAAGCTACGGCCTGATAGAAAGGACGAAGCAACCGAAACCTGTTGATCTTCTGTGTATGATGCCAAGCTGCAGGCTCACACTGCCAAAGCGTGTTGGTGGAGCCCTGCCTGGACTATTTTCCTTCTTCTGTTTTGACGAAGTCTTGAATGATGAATGGGCGCCATAAGCTGTGAGTCGGAGGATAACCGCAGCAGTTACGAAGACGTTGCAAAGAAATCCAACAGGGAGCTAGGGACAGCAGGAGACAAAGGTCTCAGTAGGAAAGTGAAGGGCTCAGCGGGCCGGTAGTTGAGGACCAGTCTGCAAAGCATTTACGATGCCAAAAGATGCAGAAGGCTGCTAGGAGACAAGTGAATGGCCAGCACATGGCAGAGGAGCTGGCCCACAGTTGCTTATTGTCAGCCATTTGCGACCAAAAGCTGCAGTCCTGTCACAAGCCCTGTAGCAAAGGAACACCCAAGGCGAAAGCCCCAGGTCGTTCATGGGGCAGGAGATGGTGTAGCAGTGTCGGACCGTAGTACCCTTGGCAACAGAAAGGAGACGGCAAGCGAACGACTGCAGAAGAAGGACGAGTCGATGAATGGTGACGAACGAGGAATGCTGCTTGTGAAATCCCGGAAGAAGGCCGGTTGCGGAGGCGACCAAGTCCAGCACAAGGCCCAGGCAGACGTGAAGAGCTCCACTATGCAGAACTAGGCGAGGCAGCCAAACAGAACACCGAAGCGGCGTTCGGTGCGAAGGACCGAAGGCGTCGGAGATGAACGGCAGGCAGCAGTCGGGCACTGGTCACCGACATCTGGCTCCACGAAGGTCATAATTCCCACGTGAGGTATTCATCGCGTGTTTAATTCATAGCATGTTTAGTCATCGCAGCGTCTAAGTTTGTCACGGTAGCTCAGATGATGGTTTTATGCTAGAGATTCAACATTCGAGTGATATACAAGGGTTGCTGGTTCAAATCAGCAGACAACATTAAGGATTTTTTTCTATGATTAATTAAACCGGATATAACAGAATTAAACGGGGGTATCGTTTCGCCCACATTGCACTTTTTTCTCTCGACCAAAACAGCACAATGCTGACACCACATTCAAAAGTAAGAAGGGAAAGCCACTTTTAAACGAGCAATGCTTCGTTTATAACTAAGAGCATGTAAGTACAAATGGTAAAATAATATGGCGATTTGTAAACTATACCAAAACAAAATGTCGTCGCAGGTGTCGTGTAGTAAATAACGAAGTAGTAATGCTCACTGACAACCAGATTTTTCAAGTTTGAAGTTTCAAGGTGGTTTATTGTTCTAAGTTATTTCTAGTGTATGATTTTCGCTGTTAGGATTGTTTTCCTCTTTGTCAACTGTAAACCCTTTCAAAACCGTGAAGGACAGAGGATTTCAAATGAAAACGGAAATAGTTTTGAAAGTGAAGCCCCATGTACTGCAACACGCAGTGAAAAGTTTGTTCAGTTTGTTTCTGTATTTTATCTTAAAAGGACCAGCCTTTCATAAGTTTGATGTTTTACTTTACGGAATAAAGTTTAGTTTAATTGAATAATATTAATGAAGACGTGTGATGAATAAACATGCTATGAATTAAACACGCGATGAATTGTCTGTGCGATGAATTTGCACATGATGTATTGTTCTACGATCAATTGACCACGATGAATTGTCCGTGCGATGAATTGTTGGCGATGTATTCTCCGAATACCGGAGTTTCTAGTTGCCTTGAAAATATAAATTACCTTTTTCATAGCAATCCCATAGACTTTGCCAAGGTGGCGGGTGCCATTAGACTCAAGTTCTCTCAGGTAGCGACCGGTTCCCCTCACAGAAAATTTAGTGTGTAAAAGGGGATTAAAGTGCACGTCGGGCAGCAACAAATGGCCCGATATGGTAAAGTCCCTCTGCTTGGCGGGCCATGTCCCGGAGGTAATGGGACGTGAAGACCGTGGGATGTCTTCAGGAGGCAGTTTCCATTGTTTTAGTGATAGGGATGTTGCTGTAGTGAGCCCAGGATGTGGAAATTGCACGGAGTTCGTGGGGCGTTACTCTGATGGCTTCAGAGACATAGTTTGTGTCAAGCGCTTCGTAGGCTTGGATGATGACACTTCTTTAGCCAGGTGGCGATCATGTGTGTGGAAGTGGTGCCGACCTTATTACTGAAGGGAAGGAAACGTTGGGAGCGTCCCAGACAGATGGGCTTGAATGCCTTAGTTAAAATTAAATTGCCCGGATAGGGCAAAGGGACCGCTCCTCTTCGTCCCCTAGGATGGAAGATAAGGACAGACGAGTCCTCTCATTGGGTCTGTGAGTTTTAGCACGGAACGATGCTTGTGGAGTCAATGTTATGCCAGCGTAGTCGGGCAGGAAAAAACAGACTTTCTGTGGCAGAGAGGGCTTGTAGTTTGCTACAGCGGAGACAGGTTGTCAGTGCCACGAGGAATACTGTTTTTATTGTGAGGTGGCTGAGTTTACCCGAGTGTTGTGTTGCAAGAGGATTGTCGCCGAAGTCTCATCCTTCGGTGGATCGATCCCAGGCAGACAGTCGGGGAACATGTCCAACTGTAGAGAAGCTTTAGAGATGTCACGAGCCGCATTAGACACGAACCAAGAACACTCCCCACACACCAGCGGTAGTGAAGGGCCTCAAGGAACACAGTGAGGAATGGTGGATCTAGGAGAGGATCGTCATCCAGCGGATCGTTGCCAAAGGATCGTCATCCAGCGGATCGATCCCAAGCGGATCATTGCATAGTCAATCCATGTGTAGTCCAATTAAAGCTAGCACGAGCCGCCCCGGACTGTAACCAAGAACACGCCCCAAACATCAAAGATGCGAGGGGGCCTAAAGGACGGAGTAGGGAACGGCGGCTCGAGGACCGTAGGGTAGACGAACGAAGAGCAATGGAAGAGCAGCAGAGAAAAAGAGATTAAGTGAAAGAGAAGGATTAAGGACGAGATCTTGTAACCTGTTAAGAGGTTCGTGTTACCAGCCGTCTTGAAGACGGCATGTAAGGCAGATTGGTACACTAGGATGGTGGAGCCTCTGCATCCGCTTTGAATAAAGTTGTGAAAAATCGGAGATGGTCATGCATAGGGGGGTGGATTGGTTACTTGTTCCGAGACATCAATGAATCCATCGTTTCCAAATGACTGTCGTAACTCTTGTTGGCAGAGGATCGGACGGCTCGTGATGCGATGCGAGTGGCCTCGTTCTCAAGAATGACAGGTGCTCGGAGGAGCTGGATGATAGCAGCCACCCGAGAAGTCGCAGTGTTTGGTGGTTCGGGTGGAGGATCGATCTTTCGCGTTGGACCAGGAGATCCGGACGGCTTGGTAGCCGGTGAGGAGAATCGATGAGGAGGGTGAGTAGTAGTGGAAACCAGGTTGCGACTGGCCAATACGGAGGAAGAGGATGGCTTGTAAAGAAAACACTCGGGGACAATCCCCTCGATTGTCTGTAGCAGTTCTGGTAGCGGAATCTCAGAAGGAAAAGGGTGTCCTTGAAACGGTAGGGCAGGTTGTCCTCAGAAGGGACTTGAGAAGGCAACTGAGCGGACAGGATGGGACGAGGAGGATCGTTCAGGGCGGCAGAAGGACCAGCATCCTCAAGGGAAGGCTTGTATTGCTTAAGGATGGAAGCAAGCCAGACTGTCGTGTAATCAAAAACTGGAGCCTTTAGTTTAAAGGTTTGGAGTGAGGAGTCCATAACGGTATGTCCTGGGAACGGAGTGAGTGGTTCACTGGTCCGCTGAGCGGTGGAAAGTCCAGTTACCGAAGGACGGGATTGATGCAAGGACAAATCCAGCGGAGTAAGCTGCGGTCCTGCAGAGGATGCCAACTTGGCAGCAACCTTTCGGGCTTAAAGTTGAAGCAAGTGTGTCGTTCCTTGGTACGAGAGTTTGTTGGCAGGAGAACGTAGGTCCTGCACTGGTGGAGGTTAACTGCAAGGGATCGGGGACGTAGCTGCAGTGTCAGTAGGTATCAGGACGGCTTCAGAAAAAAGAGGATTGTGCGACAGACGCGGCTTCATTATCTGCAACCGGTGAGACCAGAGGGGATGCGGAACGAGGAGTGCGGGATGAGGAGCCATCCCCTGGCGTCCGTTTAGCACGAGGCATAAGGACGGCGTTACCGAGGATGGGGTAGGACACAGCGCATGGCACGAAGCAGGGAACAAGGCGAACAGCTTGGTGGCTCTGCGGGAAGAAAAAAAAACATTACCTAATGTGGTGGGAAGCGTCCTTTCCTGCCTCTGCCCTCTGGGGGACAGGTTGTCAGTGCCACGAGGAATACTGTTTTTATTGTGAGGTGGCTGAGTCCTGCCTCGTGCAGGTTGTCAGTGCCACGAGGAATACTGTTTTTATTGTGAGGTGGCTGAGTCCTGCCTCGTGGCACTGCCCCCCTCGCCCCTCCTCTTCTGAGTAGGGGAAAGAGGGGTAACGAGAGGAGTGTGAAAAGCGTCCTGTGAGTAATGCATCCAAGAGCCCAGGAATAGGGCTTGGGGAACTGCAGACTGATTCGTGCAGGCCTGTCTTAGAGAGCTTATGTCCTTTTCCCGGAGGTATAAATGCAGGCGGAACTGGTTGAGGACCAATAGGACGGCAGCTTGAGATAAAGAGATGGCGAGCCCGCGTAGCCACCACTCTTACACAAAGGACCGCGCACGCGCATGCGCGGTTGGGTCACTGAGGTGGCTATTCTAGTCTCAAGCATCCAACAGCATCACTGGGACAATAATGCTAAAATTGACAGGTATAGTGCTTTTACGGGACAAAGAAACCGAAAATTCGGTTTCAGTTACCGACCCATCCCTACTCATTAAATCTCAACGTTCGGCCGTTATCTTGTGGCATTTGAAATCGGGGATCCCGGGGAAATCCCCTCTCCTGCTGCCATCAGTGCACACTAACGAAAATAATACAGCCTCAGTACTTGTTGCAAAGCTATTTTAGTCCTTTTTTTTTCCAGTTTCTGACTTGAGGTGGAATTGGTAGAAAAGACCATTGATAGGCACGTGCAGGACGAATGTATTAGCAAAGTTGACATTGCCGGCAAAGTAGTATGCGTTTGGTGCAGAGACAAGCTAACTCGAATTGAGACGAAGCAATTACAGTATATCGGCAGCATTAGGTGGAGCAGAATATCCCGAAATTCTTAATGGATTGTATCCAATGTTTCATGCCTCTGTTGCTGCACCCGTAGTAAAATTGCATTAAAAAGGGTTTAAAACACACTGAAGACCACATATGTTTCGTTGCTGACAGAAGCGTGTCCTAAATTACAACCAGAAGTAGCAATTGGGTGACATTAAAAGATGAGCGACAGGTCACGTAGAGCAGGTTGTGTACAAACGAAAAGGCAAGACAAAGAAAGGAATCTAAAGAAAAAAAAATGAAGAAATTGCTCAATGGAAAAAAGCGGAAATCTGTGAATTAACAGAAATTTCTCATCCCTGAGATTTCTGAATCGTTTTACGGCAAAAGTATGTTCCACTCTAGATTTACACTTAAACCTGCCAAAGGATGGATACACCAGAACAAAATGAACGCTTTAATACAAAGGAAAGTATAAATTCACTTATTGGGGATTTTGCCGTAAAACGATTCAGAAATCTCAG
>JAHWFP010031150.1:41646-63218 GCA_023313725.1 Lithobius niger
ATGGCCACCGTCCTGCTGTCAATAGCAACCAACACCTTTCATGGGGTCTGATGAGCGTCCGCATCGGGCGCCGTAACCCGGCGTTTGGTTCATCCCACAGCGCCAGTTCTGCTTATCAAAAGTGGCCCACTGGGCACTCGCATCCGACGTCCGGGCTTCAGTCGAGCAAGCCGGACTTCTCATCCATTGAAAGTTTGAGAATAGGTTGAGGTTGTTTCGGCTCCTTGATTGCCGTTTGCTAAAGTCCCTTATTAAACAAATCTTCTAGAAAAGAGGTCGAATTATTCATGGAAGAGTTGCAAAGGATCAAAATTGTAAGTCGCACCATCCATGCCATTTTTTCCACATTGTTTCACAAATTGCCCTGTCGAATTGCAATGGCAAAGTAAAAGGCATTTTGTTACCGGAGAGGAGAAACCTGCCTGTTAGGTTGTTTGTTGGTCTTCACCTATGAAGATGAAGATTGGGTTTCGGGTGGAGTCTTCTCTTTGTGTTGCGTTGGAAGCATCTGAATGATGGGAAAAGGCACAGGACCTTCCTTCTTTTTATCAGGTCGATGAACCAGAGGCTGCTGGCCACATCGGAGCAATTAGAATGAACGAGCTTTGAGAGCTTCTGATCTAGTTCACTACAGATTAGAAAAGTGAAAACGGAGAAACTGCTCAAGTGAACATGCTGTCCCAAGATATACCGTCGCCCAGGTGGTAGGGCCCTGGATTGGGGCCACAAAGTTCTGAAGTTGGTGGTTGAATTTCGTGACAAAAAGATCCACAAAGGGGGTCCCCATTTGAGAAAAAGGCACTGACAGATGTTGGGGGTCTAGCTTCCATTCCGTTTTTGGAGTTTTTTCCCCTCGAGATAGTTCGCCCACCCAGACGTTGAATTTTCCAACGAGGTGTCCTGGTTGAAGCATTACGCGAAGGTTAGAACACGTCTCAGGTTGGAAGAGAAGAGACGTTTCGTGCATGAGGGAAAGAGCAGCTAACTACAGTTGTATTGTCGGACATGAAAGTAACGAATTTCCTTGTACAAACTCCATGCTTGAATTGCAAGTCGAATGGCTCGAATTTCGAAAACATTTATGTGGAGAAGTGGTTCTTCTTCTGTCCAGGTCCCAGATGTGGAGATGCCCTCGAGGTGCGCTCCTCACCCTGAAGTTGATGCGTCAGAGGTGGTAGTCTGGCATAGGTCCATGAACAGGAACTCCCATTTGAAGATTGGCAGGGGCCAACCACCAGATGAAGTTTTGACCAGGAAGATTAACCAAATGAATCAAATTTTTCCAACAACAGGGGTATGGAGCAATGCCCGAAAGGGAGCACTTACAAATGCCAAGTCATTCCGTTTGAAATGAACTGAAACAGGTGAAAGACGGAAGGATGGAGAGGGATGTGTAGATAAATTTCTTCGAGGTCGATAAATAATGAAAATTCCTTCTTTTACAGAGCTTCTCTGATTGATGCCATCGTCTCCTTTTTGAAGTTGGTCTTGGGGAAGTGTAGTGTTGGCCGAGTTTTCAAGTTGAAGATTATGCAACTTCCTCCCTTCTTTGGAATTACTCGTGCTAGGCTCAAGAATCTGTTTGCGTTGGAAGGAGACTTTTTTACGGCACCTTTCTCTAGTAAAGCCAAGACTTCGACTTGAAAAAACTACAGTTTTAGAAGTAAAAGTGGTTTTTACTATCCTAAAATACTCACCTCACTTTAGCTATTCATGAGCTTTAAGCTCCCAACTGCCAATGCTCCAAAAACATTTCTATGCTACACGCAGTCCGCCCTTAGGCGATGGCCGTTGGAGTGCTGGCTCCTCCTGACCTGTCACTTTTTTCGTACCCCATTCTGGCTTGAGCGGGGCCGGAGGGTGGGTAGCCGTTCCGGTGAGTATTTTAGGATAGTAAAAACCACTTTTACTTCTAAAACTGTAGTTTTTACATCTTCCAAAAATACTCACCTCACTTTAACTGACTTCGTCCCATAGGGGGCGGGTCAAGCCAGAGACTGCGTAGCTAGAAATGTCACACTCTTACCTGTTACTTCTGCTTCTTTCTTTTGTGTGTGGCGGTTCCTGCGACAATGATTGGTCCTAGCCGATCCAGGCTCGTGGGGTCACCAATCTGTCTAAAATAGTGGCTGACGAAAGGTTGACCTGTGTCGCCACGTGCATGCTGTCGTAATTTCGTGAAGGGGAATACCAACAGCGAATGCCCAGGATGCCGCTAGTGCCCTTAACTCATGTGCTTCCACCTCCTCTGGAATGTCAAGGCAGGTGGTAGGGGCTTCGTATGCCCGCTTGATCGTCTGGCAGATGCACTTTGCTATCTTTGCCGAGATCTTTGGGGATAGGGAAGGTTTGTTAGTTCCTGAGTCCACCGTCAGGAATAGTGGTACGAACTCGTCCTGGTTTTCCGAGGAGAACTTTGAAGTGCGGTCCAAGTAATACCTCAGAGCCCTCACCGGGCATTGGGACCTCTCCGAGTCTTCTTTCCCCACGATACGACTGAGGGCCTTGATAACGATTGGGTTTGTTTCCTCGGTTGGCTTCTGTGTTTTAGCTCTGAACCCTGAGGAATAAGTCATGGTTACTTGTGACCAACCCTTTGATGCTTGGAAGCAGTTCCGGTGCCTTGAAAAAGCTGCCAATTCATTCTGCCTTCCTGCTGTAGCCATTGCTACCAGAAATAGTGTTTTCTGAGTAAGCATCAGCGTGGAAGCTGTCCTCTGAGGTTCGTACGCGGGGCTTGCTAAGTGCTCTAGCACCAGTGGGAGATTCCACGAGGGGAGTACCTTTTTAATCCTTGGTCTTAGTATATCAAAAGATTTCAGTAGTTGTGAGATGAGAGTCACGATGATCTTCTTCCTTCCATAGAGGGTGAGCACGGAGTTGATCGACGATCTGTAGCCTTTAATGGTGGTGACTGAAAGTTTCTCGTCAAAAAGTTCTACCAGAAACTTTGAGACGTCGGTTACTTTCGGATTGCACGGATGGATGTTTCTTGTGGAACACCAGCCATGCCATCTCTTCCACTTTGCATCATAAACTTCCCTTGTGGATTTCCTATGGCACCAAATCAATTTTTCAACGACTTGGGGTCCGAATCCTTCCTTTGTGAGCTTATTCCTAACAGTAGCCAGGCGTGAAGCTGAAGCTTCTCCGGTTCTGGATGAAGGGTTCTGCCCTGGTGCTGGAAGAGTAGGTCTTTCCTTCTGAGTAGAGGGATCGGTTGTTCCTTCTGTTGTTCTAGAAGGTCTACGAACCATCCCGCAGCTGTCTACATCGGGGCGATCAGGATGAATCTCCCTTCTGATCCTCTGATTTTTGATAGGACTCGTTGTAGTTGGTTGAATGGCGGGAACAGGTAGGCAAACATCTTGTTCCAGTCCAGACTGAAGGCGTCCGTTCCCCAGGCTCTCTCGTCTGGAAACGGCGACACAAATTGTCCTGTCCTCTTGTTCTGGAACGTTGCAAATAGGTCTACTATTGGCTGGCCCCAGAGGCTGAAGATTGCCTTGCACACTTCAGGATTCAGGGACCACTCCGCCGGTGCTGTCTTGTTTTGTCTCGACAGCCGATCCGATCTGACGGGGTTTTTTTTAGAATAGCGCCGCTCACAGAGGTCTCACGGACATGGGGATAGGCTTGAAATGTGCGTAAAGACATTTGCTTTCCCTGCAATGTGGCACAGGATCAATGTGATGTTCAGGGTCATGCAAAGCTTGAAGATTGCAGATACTTCTTTGTGGAGCGAGATGGATTTGGTCCCTCCTCCCCTCCTGATATAGACGATGGTCGCTGTATTGTCGGAGAGGACTCTGATCGTCTCGTTGCGGATCAGGTGGCCCCATTCTTGCAAGGCTTTCAGAACTGCTGGTAGTTCTAAATTGTTGATGTGAAGGTTTGTTTCCTCCATTGACCATCTTCCCGCCAATTGCAAGCTTTCCATGTGTGCTCCCCATCCGGTTAGTGACGCATCCGTGACCGGGGTGCTTGTCGTGGACCCATTGTGGATTTGGACTCCTGTTTCCAGATTCGTAGGGTTCCCCCACCATTCGACTTCCTTCCTGGGTAGGTTCATGAGGGGGATGGGTTCTCCCATGACGTCCTCACCCTCCATGTTGATTTCCGGAACCAGTGTAGGCTCCTGGCCCTCCAAGTGCCCCATGGTACCAGGTCTATCATAGAGTCCACCTGACCTATCAGGCTGCTTAACTCCCTTGCTGTAACTTGCTGTTGTGATAGCAGGTGTGCAATTCCTTTTTGTACCTTTTCGATTCTGTCCCTCGCTGGTCGTACCCTGAATGATCTCGATTCAAAGTCTGCTCCCAGAAAGATGAATGACTGTTCTGGAGCCATCCTTGACGTCTGCAGGTTTACTCCAAAACCAGGTTGCCTAGGAGGTCAAACGTCCTTCTTGATTGGGCCTGGAGTACCTCTGCTTGGGTGTTCCTTAGGAGCCAATCGTCGAGGTAGCCGTGTGCCTTGATCTTCTCTTGGTAGAGGAAGCCGAGGACTGGCTTTAGGATGGTGGTGATGACGTACGGAGCCGTATTCAACCCGAACGGGAGGACTTGGAATTGGAAAGCTCTCCCGTTGACTGCCAACTTGAAAAATTTTCGACATGCTGGGTGCAGTGGTACGTGCAGGTATGAGCCCTCTAGGTCTATTGAGGTCGTGTATTCGTTGGCACGAAGTGCCTCTCAGATGGTTCCCAGTGTTTCCATCTTGAAGTGCTTGGTTTGGATAAAGGAATTCAGCAACTGGAGGTTAAAGATCAGTCTTCTGCCCCCGCCCTTTTTCTCGATCACCCTTGCCAGGCTGAAGAAACCCTTCTCTTTCGGGGATACCTCTACGACGGCACCTTTCTTCAGTAGAATTTCTAGTTCCTCTTCGAGCATGTGGTCTTTCCGGGAAAGCATTTCCAGGGGAGCTTGACTCGCTAGTTTGGGGAATGAGGAGAAGGGAGTGTTGTAGCCGTGTCTGATGATAGCACGAAATCGTTTTTGGTCACCTTCTTCCATGCGGTGAGGTGCCGTGACAACCTGCCCCCCAGCTGTCGGTGAAGGTGGGCAGGCTTGGTCCATGTGACGTCAATGGGCCTTTCCTCTTCCTCTTCCGTTTCTCCTCCGATGGGGGAATGGTTGGTTCTTAATCGGGTGATCTTGGTCCCTGTCTTTATGGTTGTCTTTGTTTCTAAACCCATGTTGTTGCCCTCCTCCTCCTTGTTGGGGTCCTGACGAGAAGTGGGTGTCTGGAAAGGGCTTGTTGCCTGAGAACTTGCTCGGAAAAAAGTTGTTCTTTTTTACACCTTCTTTCTTGTTAGGCTTCGTCTTGTCACGGTGCGATTGTCAGTAGTTCCCCGTTAAACAATTTATCTGTTTGATGGAAGGGAAGGAGGCGGAGTTTCCCCAGGGTGTCCTTGGGGATTGCTGGTGCTTCCTTGAGGTAGGCATCTCTTTTATGAAGGGCCGAATTTGCCATCGATCGAACGTTCCCGTCGATGGTGTCTTTTTGAAACTCAACTGCTTGTTTTAGTAGGTCGAAGCAATCTGTGAGGTTCCTTGGTTCCTAGCTGTTTGCTGGGGTTCTAATGAATGATTGGAGGGCTGCGAGGGCTGCAGATGCAAATAGTTCCGCGTGAGATGCCGCCCTCGTTTCGATACGTAACAGTCTATCTTCAGCTTCGTACTGTTTGATAGGGATTACAATAGAGCTTGGCTTGGAAAGGCACGAGTCGTAATCCATGTTGACAGATTCCGTTAAGTACTCGGCTTCACAGAACGTCGAGTAGTTTCTGGCCTTGGGGGGGTCAACATGGTGATTACCAAAAGCTGTACCAAAGAAGAAATCCAGCTTTCCTGCGTCGTGGTGTGGGAGTTCCTTGCCCACGACGATCGGTTTTCCACCTTCCCGTAACTGGCCGGCTGTGTCCAGGAGCGATCTGTGCAGCATAGCGGATTGAGGTAGTAGCACGTGTTCCTGTGCCACGTCTTCTATTTTGAAAAAGGGTGCCCCCGGGGGTTCGCCAGGGTTTTCCGGTGATTTGTCCGGTCTTTGACGGAAGTATGACGCAGGTAGATGTCTAGCTCTCGCTACTCTGGCTACAAAAATTTTGCGTTTTGAAGTTTCAGCCACACCTTCATTCTTTCCAGATGATGAGGTAGACCCGCGACTTCTGTGCCTTTTCTTAGGTGGTGGCGTGGAAGGAGATCTCCCGGAGTCCCTGCTTCTCCGTTCGTGACGTGGTTGGCTTCGGGATCTTTTCTGGCTTCCCGTTTGCCTTTCCGGCGACTGGCGACTGCCAACTGCGTGCCGACTGTGTTTTGTCGGGTGGCGTTCGTAGTGACGGGCTTGAATTGGTCTATTGTCCGACTGGCGACTGGATGCAACTGACGACTGTCGAAGCGACTCCCCCTCCTGCCGTTGATTGAAACGTCGATCCAGGGAGGGATGCCTGTAGTAATTGTTTACGTCCGACTGAGTCCTGGTGAGAAGACTTGATTGCCAAACTGGGAGAGGCTTGCTTCCAGATCCACGTCGATGGGGGCGAAGAAGTCGTCATCTCCCTCTTGTTGGTGCACATGTTTATGCGCGACAGCCGACTGAATCGCCCCGTAGCCGCTCGTGTTGGCGACTGGGTCCGATGTCCCTGACGTGCTGGGGTCCCTGAAGATCGCCTTCTCAATTGGTCCCAATCGTTGGTCAAATTTCAGGTCCCATGAAGACGATAAATTAGCTACGGACATAGTGATGCGCAGGTTAATGTTATTAAACATTGTCATCATATTAGCTTGCATCTCCGCAATGGCGTCGAGTGTAGTCTTGTGGCTGGATTTCGGTTTGATTGACGGCGTCGAACTTCCGGATTCGCTGCTGTGGCTCTGGTTCATAACGCTGGATGGAAGAAAATCGTCTTCATCGAGTCCTTCGCGTAAAAGACGTTCGTCCAGAGAACTTGCTTTTTCTCCATTTTCCAGATTTCTTTGCCGTTCGGCTACCCTTTGTTCGACTCTTTGACCCGAGTGTTTTCAGGTGCGTCGGAACCCTTCGATGGAAGCGGTGTCATACTCCTTGCAAATGTCAAACAAAACCTCGACGAAATTGCATTCCCGACACTTATGGCAGGTAGGATGGCGATCACCAGAGGTGAGTCGATGACGGCGGGTTCCATAAATGATTCCCGATGACATAACAGCATGAACAGGCGCAGTAGAGGGGAGAAAAACTGAGCGACTGTCCTCAGCGCTGCCCACGAAAAAAGTGACGATCTAGGTCAGGAGGAGCCAGCACTCCAACGGCCATCGCCTAAGGGCGGACTGGGTGTAGCATAGAAATGTTTTTGGAGCATGGGCAGTTGGGAGCTTAAAGCTCATGAATAGCTAAAGTGAGGTGAGTATTTTTGGAAGATGTAAAAACGGCAACCGGCGATAACAGTGATTACATAAAGATATCTGGCAAGTTCACACAACAATCACCACTTGCACTCGCAGCACAGTAGAATTTCTTACATTTTCGAGGAAATACGTTTCTATTCGACCCGAAGTCGAAAAAACGGCGAATGGAAAGTGTCACTACATGTCGAGCATCACGAGAAATTCAAATTTTGCTCTGAAACAGAGCAAAACCACTGCTCTCTACGTTTCATTTGAAGATGTCTAAATGCTGTGCAGGTTCCAGTGCTCATCAGGTGAGGGCACACAAAGCTACCTACCAAGTTAAAAGATGGACCAGTGAAGTTCCTATCCAAGTGGCACTCGTCGCCATGTGCCACTTATGCACCTTACTGCACGTTTTTGAGAGATATAACTAAGGAAGACATAACGTTTTTGTATTGAAAACGGAGTGATAATTCCTTAAGTGAATTGAAATATGAAGGGATCGATTGGATCGGAAATTGACGCGATACGAATGGCCGCTGCCAACCAAGGAAGTCCGGACCGGCGCTGACGACCACAGAGCCCCGGCTCGCAGCAGCCATCCAGCTCGTCCCACATCGCTTGTCTTCCATTTCACCCATTACTGCGCCATTTTCGCGAGTTCAGGTTTGGAATAGAAGTTTGCGGAATAATTGATATCAGTTGGAGTTCTTTTTTTCCTTAACACTATGGATTTAGGAGATTTCCATGAATAGAAAAGAGTCGGGAATAGGCCTAGCCCACGCTTGCTGAAGTGCTTCGTAACTCGACCACCGCATGCTTTAATCAAAGCCTGGAATAACTGAAAATAAAATTTTATCCTGCCCATATGAAGGAGAAATAACTACCTCATGGGTTTTAATTAAGCACAGCTTGCCAAATGGCTGTAAATAATTATGGCTACAGGGTTACGCCAGTTTCTACAAAATATGCCTAAATTTTGTTGAGTAGAAGGAAGCTGCCAAGCAGGCCAGACACGCTGGAGAGGGATTAATGCACTACTGACAGACTTGGCAATAATATTTAATTTTAAAAAAAGTTTCATACTTTTTTGCTTCATTTTTGGTGTGAAGAAGGCTAACAGATACATTATGTTTATGCAAAAATAAAGTACCCTTTCAGCATGTAAAGTTGGTCAAAATTGCTCTCAAAGCCAGTACTGCTACATTTTATTGATTTGTAATAAATTTGCCATTTTTTCTCCAAAAAAGTAAGCCTTATAATTTTTGTGTGCAAATATTCGGGTTAAGGCCTAAGTATTGCAAGCTGTTAAAAAAAAAATGAAACCTGTACTACATTTTGAAAGGTAGTTAAATGAATTTTAATGCAGACATGCAATAGTTTCTTGCGCTGCGAAAAACTGGCAGGTTTTGGCTAGTGGGTGCTCTTTTTACTCATTTAGAAAAAATGTCGCGAAATTTACAATTTCGCAAAATTGTAGAAATTATAATATGTCCTTAGGGACACTTCAAACACCTACCAAATACAGTAAAATATTAAAATCTTTTAGAAATAAAACTTCAAAGGTGAAAATTCTTCGTCTATTAGGCCTAAGTAGGCATAGTACACCAGAATTGTGCCTTTTAAAGCTACATCGGTCATCGGAGCATCAGCTTCAGTTTTAGAGGATGTTGAAACATTGGAATTCCATAATTTTATTAATCATTTTGACAGATGCACGTATAATTCCTTTCTGGGGCTAAATTTGAGCCCTACAGAAATTGAAATTTTATTTGAGAAATCCTCTTAATTATTTTTAGTTTTACTTTCATTTCTTAAACATTAAACCACAAGGTATCGGCTTCGGATATCGGCCGATGTTTTTTTAACATCAGAATTGGTATTTTAGCAAATTGGTAAATTTTGGTAAATATACGTTTCAAAGGATCGCTGCCAACTCCAAAACTGGACTATCCCAAAATATGCAAATAGCCCCGGTCGTATTTAGTTCAAATACTGTATGGTATTTAAGGTGTCCTGATTAACTAATGAGAAATGATCAACCAAAATTACCTGAATTTGTGAAACATCTAATTGCAATTTCTGCCTGGAACTGTAGATCTGAGGATACCGTCGTTTTAACGCAATCAACGCTACTTCTGTACATAAGGCTTTCAAATCAGCGCCACAATAACCTGCAATAGAAGTGATGTTCCATGTACAACTCCATACAGACAGAATAGTTGCAAATAGATAACTGTAAAAATGGCCTTTTGGATACCCTGGTTTGTAGATATAATCACTTACTCGTTTCACACAACGCAACACCAAAATTAAAACAGGTCCATTGCTTGGTTCTTACGAATTTTCGGTGTCTTTGCACTGCCACTTTCATCAGCCACAAGCCTAGAGTCCACCCAACGCTGTAACGGATCAACTTCCACATTCGAACTTCACGCACTTCCAACCGCTGGCTTTCATTCATCTTGGCTGGCTGGGTTGGACTTGTTTTAACTCTGGTGTTGCGTTGTGGAAAATGGATAAATTTACTCATGGACCTTCATTTCTATCACTAACGTAACAACAAAGCCTCTTATGTTGTAGAATACTGTATGCTTCAAAATTAGCGGCACAAGTCAGCCCACGAAATTGTAAGAATGGTGAACTTAAAAAATAAGTACACCATTTTTCCAAGCATGTCTAGATAATTTTTTATCGGCTTCAACTAAATGAAAGGCAACCATTTAAAAAATACTAATAAAGCCACTAAGCTTAAAGGGTTACGACTAAGCCTGTATCAAGTCGGGTTTTCTTACTGAGGTTGAGTAAGCTCAAAATGATTCATATGCCAAAGAGCTATCTAGAATTCAGTTTTGGTTAGATGTCATTTCAAGTATGACAAAACGAATGATTATTTGGAGTCACCCAGCTGCCCGCCCACGGAAGCAGCTTTTACAATCCGTCACCCACTCCCGGGACCATTTCCATCATTGGCCAGTGGCCACCCCCCCCCCCCCGGGGCCGTGGCCATCCCCCCCCCCCCCCCCCCCCCCCCAGGGCTGTTTCCAACACCACCCTCCCCGGGGTTGTTGCCAACACCCGGGGGAGGGGAGGGGGTGCATACATTTTCCAGATTTGCCCAACCGGTGCTGTTTTCAAGACTCGGCCGCCCGGCCACATTTGAAGACTCGGCTGCCCGGCCACGGAGCCGTTTTCAAGACTCGGCCACGGCGCGATTTTCAACTCCGCCACTAGGCCACTTTTTAAGACTCGGCTGCCCGGCCATGGCACCGTTTTCGGCCACGTTTTAAGACTTGGCCGCCCGGCCACTTTTCAAGACTCGGCTGCCATTCCCTGGATCGTTTTCAAACTCTGCCGACAAACGTTCCTCTTTCTTCCGACTGTTTCCAACTATTTACGCCTTAGGCCTATAAGCTTACTTAGGTTTGACTGGCTATGGACACTTATAATAATAATAATAATAGTTTATTTCACCACTTTGAGTGGTCGGACTTCGGAAGGGTGGTGAACCACTAACACCGAGCCTAAAAAGAGATAGATGAAATGCAACTAGGTAAGTGGGCGTCTTAAGAAGGGCAGAAGATTTTCAGCACGCAACTGTTTACGAAATCCCTGCACCGTAGGCTGGTTTACGTTAAGGGGGCCAAGGGCATTCCAGACACGGACCACGCGCACCGAGTAGAAATGCTTACGACAATCCAGGTGGGACCCCTGGGTAACAAGCTTCCAATTATGTCCTCTAGTTTGTGGTTTACCTACAGCCAGGTCAAACAGAGGAGGAAAGACGACTGTCAGTCCGTGAAGAATCTTGTACGTAAGAATCAAGTCGAACCGAATTCTCCGAAGTTAGAGTAATTCCAGACCAGTGCTCTCTAGGCGCTGTCTGTACGATAAATCTCTAAGTCCACGAATTCCCTTCGTGAATCGACGCTGAATAGACTCAATCAGATCAATATCACCAACCAGATAAGGGGACCAAACTGGGGTTGCATACTCCAAGAGTGGTCTGACGAAAACTTTGAAGGCCCAAACCTTTGTGTATACATTCCTCGACGTGAAATATCTGTTAACAATAGCTGAGCGTTGAAATGCCACAGCACTAATTTTCCGGCAGTGAAGTGAAGACTTAAGGTTTGGTGTAAACCACATTCCCAAGTCACAAACTTTGGTAGCCCAGCTGAGAACAGTTTGGTCTAATTCATAGTGGTGTAGGTCCCATTCTGTGGGCCCACGTGGAAGGAAAAACATTTAGCAATGGAGAGTGGTAACTGCCAAGTTACAGACCATTTGGCCACATTATCAATTTCAAGTGCAAGGGCATTCGATGCCGAAGTAGAAAGATTTTCAGTGCCGATTTTTAAGTAGTCAGCAAATTTAAACCCAAAGATATTATTGGTGCTAAGTTTCAAATCATTTAGATATACCACGAATAGTAGAGGGCCCAAAACGGAACCCTGAGGGACGCCACATGGCACGGGAACACTGGAAGAAAAGAGTGTTTGCAACAGCTACCTTTTGAGTCCGATTGTCCAGAAATGCGGTGATCCAGCTTGCCAAATTTCCCACAATGCCATAAGACGCGATCTTTGCCAGAAGTTTTCGATGGACAACAGATTCGAACGCTTTCCTGAAGTCAAAATAAACCATATCCGAAGGAATACCAAGATCGAGAGCACCAGTCAGTCGATCCATGACGATTAACAGTTGTAGAGTAGCTGACCTACCGGGGAGGAAGCCAAACTGATCATGGTTTATAATTGAATGTTTCTCAAAAAAGCACAGAATATTATCCCTAATGATGGATTCCATAATTTTACAAGTGAGAGCTATCGGGCGGTAATTTACAGGGTCGGATGGTGAACCCTTTTTAAAAACTGGCACAATGTGCGCCAATTTCCATATGGTAGGGATAGATCCCAGCTCATACGAAAGAGAAAAAAATCATGGATAGAGGGTAGCAGAGCTCATCCGCAAGCTGTCGGAAGAAAAAGGCAGAAAATCCATCTGGTCCTCGTTGAGTGGCTTGGTTTAAGTTTGGAAATGGCCGTTTTTACCAAAAGAGGGGTGAACGGGATATCTGGGCAAGTCACAGCACTAGTATGCTCACTAGACACTGGGTTAGAAAGTTCATCGTCCATAACAGTGTTTGAAGCAAACGTAGTGCTAAGTATTTCAGCTTTAACTAGGTCTTCAGAATGAAAGTTGTTTCCTGTTTTAAGCGGTGGCAGAGTACGTGATGTGGACGTCTTAGAACGATATAGCCGAAATAGTGCCTGATGGTTTCCCGTTTGGAGAGCAGCTGTTTCCCTCCTACTGTGCCACTCTTCAATGGACTTAAGAGTATATTTTGCGTGAGTGGTTATAAGCTAAGCGAGTACCCTCACAAGGGTTAGATTTGTAACGCCGCCATAGTTTAAGTTTTTGATTACGAAGTTTAATGCAAGAATGTGGGACGAATATAGTCCCAGAATTACGTGCAGGCCGCTTCTCACGACATAGCTCCATATGACCTGAAAGAATATTTGACAAACAATTCCAAGCAGGTTCAAGGTCTCTGTGCACCCTGAAAATCAATTCGTCCCAGTCAACCCCTGCAAGGGAGGCTTTTAGGGCGTCATAATTTATTCTTCCGTATATACCAGAGTCAAAGCCATTTACCTTACACGGCGCTTTCGAAAGTTTGGAGTTAATTGAAAACGTAATGGTGCAGTGGTCGCTGCTGCCAAAGTGAGGCCCCACACTGAGATCGTAAACAAGTCTATCATCATCGCAAAAGATGAGGTCAAGAATGTTATTGGCCCTAGTAGGACTAGCAACCAGCTGTTTCAAGCCCAGTGGTGCAATGAGCTCAAGGAAGAGCTTGTGGGTACGGTTAGATGCCCAGTTTCGTTCCCAGTCCACAGTGCAGAGAGTGAAGTCGCCAAGGAAAACATTTGAGTGGGAGTTGTTTATCGAATCAGCAAGAAAGCCGCATATACCTCTTAGGTTTAAGAAGGTTGACTCTCCTGTCTGAATGCGGTAAAGGTGAGGAGCCTGTTGATCTTCTTGTACACCACTGCCCTTGACAGTTTTGCTGTGCAGACTTTTCCAGCATTTCCTTGGTCTAACCCAGAGAATGCCTTGCAAGAATATCGTAACAAGCTTGTCTAGCTCACGAATGGTCTTAATGATTTTGACCTTTAGGTCTCCATATTCACTGTCACTTTTGTCTACTAAGGCCTTAGCCCTTGGGATACCGACCATCTAGGCTACAGTTCTACTATGCAGGCAACCGACCTTTCAATCATAGGAGTTAAAACTTTTTTATTCTTGGCGTGACTGTCAAGACTTCATCGGGACGCAACTTTGCAAACAGGTGAAACTTTGTCTTCTTTGAAAGCTTGGCTTGCCAATTTTTTAAGGGGTGTATTATCTTTTCCCCCTTCGAATATTCTTTTTACATAATTATCTGTTTTAGGTTTAAATTTAGATTGTGTTTTTCTGGTTGTCCTTTTTGGTGGAACTAGCATCTTTTAACTAGGTTATTATACTTTTTACTAACACCCCTCTTCCCCTTGGTGGTTTCCGATTGGGCAAGGCCCTCTGCAGTTTCCCGTGAGGGCATTTGTTGGCTTCATGGCTTGGCCTGTCCGACCCGGGCATGAGTCAAAGTCCCGCACCTGATCAGTTCCTAGAATCGGCGCCCCAGCCTGTTTTCCCTCCTGCTTAGGGCGGTTCTTAGAGTTTACCTCCTGAAACCGGAGAATTCTCAAGAGTCAGCATTCCGGGCGGTTCTCCAAGTACACCTCCCGCACCCCAGGCAGTTCACCGAGTAAGCGCTTCGGGCAGTTCTCCCACTCGCTCGGGTCGGTCTCCAGAATCGGCCACCCGCTCGGGGCGGTCCTCCTAGTCGGCCACCCGCTCGGGACGGTCCTCCTAGTCGGCCACCCGCTCGGGACGGTCCTCCTAGTCGGCCACCCGCTCGGGACGGTCCTCCTAGTCGGCCACCCGCTCGGGACGGTCCTCCTAGTCGGCCACCCGCTCGGGACGGTCCTCCTAGACGGCCACCCGCTCGGGACGGTCCTCCTAGACGGCCACCCGCTCGGGACGGTCCTCCTAGACGGCCACCCGCTCGGGACGGTCCTCCTAGACGGCCACCCGCTCGGGACGGTCCTCCTAGACGGCCACCCGCTCGGGACGGTCCTCCTAGACGGCCACCCGCTCGGGACGGTCCTCCTAATCGGCCACCACTAAGGACGGTCCTCCTAGTCGGCAACCCTCTCGGAGCGGTCCTCCTAGTCGGCAACCCGCTCGGAGCGGTCCCCTAGTTGGCCACCCGCTCTAGGCACTTAGGGCAGTCCTCAGAGTCGGCTACCCGTAGAGGTAGTCATCAAGACTCTGCCATCCGCTTGCGATGGCCCTCCTAGTTGGCCACCCGCTCAGGACGGTCCTCCTAGTCGGCCACTCGCATAGCAAAATTGCTTTTTTCACCCACAAACACTGCTTATGATCGCAACAAATAGCATCGCAAAACTGAAGGTCGTTGCATCGCGGAATGTACATGTCCTTAATAAGAATCAGACGAAGCAGAAGGTAGCCTTTGGGACAGTTTCTGGTCGGGCTTGCGCCAAGTTTTCCCAATACTTGCAATTTTGGATTCTGCGTGCTGATAGCAAAGGTCGCACATGTTAAGACTAAAATTACACATCCGACATCTTCTACACGAGATGTGTTTGCCACCGGGGATTTTTAATTTCAAGCACACTTCTTTCAACTAAGTTAAAACAATTTCGATAGGTTTTAGATTGGACATTTTGTAGACAAGATCTACAAGACAAGATCTTGTTCTGCGCCCAAACGAAAAGTGTGGAACAGGCGGCAATGCCTGCTCTGATGTGAACAGGGACGCCACTTCATGTGGAGCTACAGAAGCTTAAAGCTTCAGGTTTGGGCACAGAGCAGTAGATAAACAATTTAAGCCAATAACTAAAGGGAAGTATTTTTGGATGAAGTGAAAATAAATCAAAACAACTGTGCACAGTTTTATACCAAAATGCCATTCTTGTAAAGTTTTTTCAAAAAAAAATCAAGCAGCTAGAGTGAGAGCGCTTAACAGTCGAATCGGAAATAGACCTTAAAGCCGCCATGATAAGCAGATTTCCGACAACACCAATAAATCCAAAGAAAATCACTTCCAAAACGATCTAGGGTTCGCAAACACAGACCACAGTGGACTATTTCACCAAATAAGGTGGGCGACAACAAATAATAGGTGTCCGATAGCATCAGGAAAATGTACAGTAAACTCACCACTTTTCTTAATTAACTGCGAAACATCTGTTAAATATGTTAACCCTTTCGGGCCTAATGCCATTTTGATTTTCCTGCCGAAATGGCTATTGCCAAAGTATAGCTGCCGTGAACAAGTTGCATGCCTCACAAAAATAAATTTAATAAAAAAAAACTAAGTGGTCTAGGAATATAAAAATTCATAGACATAATAATTGTATTGTAAATTATTGAGCAGAAAAATAATTGGGACCATCGTCCTAAGTTTTCATTATTGAAAAAAAAATTCTGAAGTTAGACTACATAAACGGCGCTAACGAAAGTTTCAACAGTACAGTACAGTCGCAATTTTACTGTTTGTTAACTATGCTTGATTGTACAAGACTACTGAAAAGTAAATTTTGCATGAAAATGACTCCAGGAACATAAATAAAGCAAAGTCAATGCTTATCATATTTCTTCTCTAAAAAATGGCAAATTTCTGAATATTTTCTAAAAATGGGAGTTTGGATAATCAGGGTGTTTGGATAATCGGGGTTCGGATAATCAAGGTTTTATTGTACTCGGAATGATAACATCCACTGGATATTCTTCCGTCACAACACTTCTTACAACTTCTTAAATTATTTTTTAATATTTTGTTACCGTAAAAGTAGTTTAAAGTTGCTTTATTTCCTCAATATTCACGATAGTTGAAAGCACACTCCTAATTCTTTGTAAACCGCTATCGAACCGGCTGCCCGCAAGCTACACGCACCTGCTGGCATCAATGGATGCGATCTTGACTCGCTTCGCGTGACGTCACTATGAACGGCTGAAGGCTCACGTGCCGAAGAGTTTGAACAAAGGCCGTTGATACGGCACATTTCATTCGCGAATATAGGTAGGTAATGACGTTATTTTTCACGGGCACGAAAATTGGGATTCCCCTTTCTCGAACGCGACCAAGATGGCTGCTGTGCGTTGTGTTGTTCAGGAGGCGTGATCGTTTGTTTGAACCAAGGACTATTTTCAGCAAACAAACACAATTTCACATTAATTTTAGCAACAATGCCAACAATAAGTAATAGATATTGGTTAAAATCGAGCGGTTATCGATTTTTAACCAACGGGTGCGATTATTGGCCGGCTCGAGTATGCAAATAGGTCGAGGGCGGAGCCCGAGACCATTTGCATACGAGAACCGGACAATAAACGCACCCGTAGGTTAAAAAATCGATAACCAATCGATTTAAACAATAAATTATTTAAATCACGGTTGGGACGTCAAGCTGATTCTTATTTAATTAAAACGTTTTGTGTTTGTGAAAATTGCTTCAAGAAACACGGTAATGCCTTATGTCAAATCAGTGAAGGTCATTCCATTTTAATTTGTGGAGGGGGGAGTGGGTGTTGGACGATTCCTTTGGCAGGTAGGCAGACTGTAGGCTACGCTCAAGTTTCTGGAAGGTGGGTGGGAGTGAGACGACGCGTCGTTTCGCAAAGTTTAGCTTGTAAGCTAGCTCGCTCGCTCTGTTCGGAAAGAATAAACTTCGATATGTGATGAAGCAGGGATAGAAGGACATTGTGCCGACATTCTCGCAAGGTAAGTAATTCTTTTTGTTCGTTTGTAGTTTGAGAACTGTTTCAAATCACCAGTAATACCCTAATAGGTGAATCGGTAGGAATGAAGGTCATTCCATTTTAGGTTGTGGAGGGGAGGGGGAAGGAGAAGAGTTAGACGGAGGGAATAAACTTGGAATGGGCCAGCCAGACATGTGAGCGTTAGCAGGTAAAGGATTTCATTTGGGATATCCCGGAAAGTTAAGTAATTCCTTTTGTACGTGTTCATAGCGTTACGGTTTTAACGCTGTATAATTTTGGTTGTGGTGTGTGCGTTCCCATCGCGTGATCCGGAAGTGTCAAAAGTGTTGAGTTATCGACAAAAGTGTGGATTATCGGTAAAAGTGTGGGGTAACTTGATAACCCACACTTTTTGCGATGACGCACACTTCCGCTCACGGTTAACGGGATTTAACCTACGGAAATTTAGCGTGGCGTTGAGTTAGCGTGACGTCACAGCCGTGGTTTAACATCAATTAAGGTAATAAAAAGATGATATCGAATTAAATTAACCGAGATTAACCGAAAATATACGTTCTAAAATACCTAATTCAATCGGAGTCAAACCTCCAATGTACACATATGATTTTTTTTTTTAACAGGACGATATATCGTTCGTCAGGGTTTTTAAAAAGATTGAGAGACGATATATCACCGCTTAGGCCCGAAAGGGTTAAGTCAACACTATGTTTGATACCGACTTCAGTCAAATGGAAGAGTAACAGTTTAACCCTAAGTACTATTGGGCGAATATCACGATCGCGTTCCTACAGCACTAAGAGTCGAAATATCAGCACCAAACTTTAAACGCATCTAAAATAAAACGTATTGGAGCTAGCCAATCACGTAAGAAGAGTTTGGAATGTCCTTCTTCATTCCCGCCTTCCGATTGGTTCTAAGACGTAGACATCGTCTCTGGAAGTCAATCACAGCAAACCTCGCATCACGCGTTGGGACACTTGCTTGCTTCGCGATTTCCAAAATGGCGGACGCCAGCTGCGGTTCAACTCAGCCTTCTAACTCAACGTTTTCCGATTTATTTGGCGATTCGGAAGATGAATCCATCGATTTTGAAGGATTCGAAAGAAGAAATAATGTTGACGATTTGATTTTATCATCGGATGGCGATTTTAGTAGTGAGGAATCCATTGAATCCGGGGCCGACAGTGAAGAAAGTGCGAGCGAAGGTGACGATGACACAACACGCAATAGGCCTAAACCTGATAAGTGGGAAACTGTCGCTAATGAAAATGAAGCCAAACGACCCAAAGATCATAAATTTACGTCGATACCAGGACCCGAAAATGTTCCAAGACAGTGTACAAAACCTATGGATTACTAAACCTATGGATAACTAAATAGTTTTTTGCTTTTTTTTACTGTGGATTTGATGGAGATGATTTGTGTTGAATCCGACAGGTACTGTGATCAATTGCATTCTGCTTACGAAAACATACTGGTACTCGATCCCAGGAAACAATCAAAAACATTTGAAAGTTTGTATTCACGGTTTACTAATACAGTGAAACCTCGTTTTAACGAACACGGTTTAAACGAATTATCGTTTTGTACGAACCAAAATTGTCTAATTGGTTGGCTGTAATGAAAATCCATGCATTTATTTCCGTTTAGAACAAACACTGTTTCAAAGAAATATCGGTTTTAACGAAATAATTTTACTGCCTTTTAACGAAATTTCCATCTAAAATTGGGTTTAACTAAATAGTTTTCTTCCTTTTAGCGAAATTTCGATCCATTTTCCTTCATTCCGTCAGCTGGCGAATGAATCATTGAGCCCTAAAGCGATAGCGAAAGCTTCAAGGTCAATGCAGTGGGTGGAGGGAGGGGGGAGTCAGGTAGGAAGACAGCAAGAGAAGGGCTAGTCCATTTGTATTGCTGGGAGGGGGAAGGAGAAAGTGAACTGTATAACGTTGATCAGCGGCTGAACGCGATGGCGGACAAAAAAAAAACGAGTGCAGCTAACTTTAAAAAAGAAAGTGGAGATTTTATTAGCAGTGGATGCAGGACGGAAGAAAACCCATATTGCTGATGAATACAAGATCGCCAAAAGTACTTTGTGAACAATTATCAAGCAACGGGAGAAAATACTTGAAGCATGAAAGAAGAACGGGAAAAATCGGACACGCGTGCGCGGTGCTGCATTTCCCGACATCGAAGCTGCACTCGTTAAGTGGATCCACACCGTTCAAGCAAAAAATGTCCCGATCAGTGGAACAATGTTGAAGCAGAAGGCAGAATCTTTTGTATTTCAACTAAAACATGAAAACTTTAAAGCTAGCAGCGGTTGGGTTGAACGTTTAAAAGTGCATCATGGATTAGTGTTTGGTGCTGTGTGCGGTGATGCAGACACAGGGATGATGCTAGAATCACTTTATTGGGGAGGCGGTAGTGGGGTAACAATTTTAGCTAGGGGGGCGAACTGAAAAATTCAACTTTAGCGGTCCCCCCCCCAAAAAAAAAAAAAATTTCAAAATAACGCTCTTGTAATTCTTTCTCACCACCGAACATTCTTAACTGCTTCATACCCTATTTTTTGAGAACATTTTTAAATCCAGCTGTAAAAAAGATGATCTTTCAACTCTCACAGTAACAACTGGGCTCTATTGAACGTAACCTCAACACTAGTGCATTTGGACAAAGTTATGATGTGGTGTTTGATTTGATGAACAGTTTTATGAACAAGGGATACATTCTTGTTGTCAATAACTTCTATACGTCTATACAACTGGCAAAAGATTTGGGTTCATAAAATCTATGTACTTGTTGGTACGCTTAGACGTAACAGACAAAATATTTCCGAAGACATACTGATAACTAAACTCCAACCAGCTCACCGTTCTAATAAAATGTTGTGTTCAGCATTTCGTGAAAACAACGTGGGCACATGTGTACTATGTTTTGAGGCCCACAAGAGAAAAAAAAATTGCTTCCTCGGCCTATACATAGGCGTAGGCCTAAGCTAGCTGGGTTAGTAAGTGTAGGCTTCTTGTGCTGGAGTCGGCTTACCTGCAATGCCGTAAATTTTTTTTGTATACAGCAGCGTACATTTTGATTTTTTTCTTCAAAACTACTAGTTTTAAATTTTTGTGCTTTTGAACCTGGGTAGGTGAAAGAATGTGCTATGTTTTTGTAAGTAATGCTATGTCACTGCAGGAAAATCGTGTCAAAAGTCAATTTTCTAACAAAATTATTTCATAACAATGCTAATGACAACTTCAAGAATTTATTTACACACTAGGTACATCGCTCGCTCCGTTGGCATCGTCTCGCTTCGCTTGAGGATGTTGTTTATTACGTTCACATACTGACAGATATTGCATAACGAAAAAACCTGCACTTCTTTAAATAAGGTTTAGACGACTCCGTATTTTGTCACAATTCATTCCGCCATCCCCTGCTATTAATTTTACAAACAGCCTGATTCAACTTCAACAGTCTTCCCACCCGTGAACTGCAAGTGCCTCATTCTTGAGTGAGGGTTATTCATATAATCTCACTCGCAACAAATATGGACCAGCCTCCCATCAGAAAAATTTGACATTCCGAAGCTAACACTCAACTGAAAAAAATTCGTTTCAACCATGGTCCAAAAGAGGTTTTTCGGCAAAAATTTTATCTAGAACCACTATAATGCGCTTAAACGAAATTCGGGTTAATTTCCTGTCTTTCAATGTCTTTCTCACACATGAGGCTTACACTCTGGGCTTCAAACCGCAAGAGACGTAGCTGTTATCCAACTAAATTGAAAGAAGCATTTTGCTGCCACCTACGCCCCTTTACGACGTCTTTGGACTGAGTAAGACGTAGGGATGTAGAGGAGATTCCTAAAGTTTGACCGGCTGCCATTTTGGATGGGCGCATCGTATTGATACAATCGTTGCGGCACTTTACTCGCCTAATGAAGACCTTTCAAATAAGGTATTACTCTACCCCCCCCCCCCATTCCATTGGAAATTTCTGAGTTTGGGGCTCTGGCCTCCCCCCCTCCTGGGATGGGGGCATAATGCCGGGTATACAAAGAGGTAGGATCTATCCTTTAACCAAACATACATTACCAGAGTTTCACTAGTTTCTTTCAACCCCTTAAAAAGCTATGAGGCTGGACTGGGACTTTTGGGACACACTGCATATACACACAAACCGACTGCAAGTTTTTAATGATTAAAATAACAACTTGGGAGCTTTTTATTTGCCTAGAAATGTAGCCCGATTCATTAGCTTCAAAAACATGTAAAGAACATTTTCCTAGCTTGTCTAGCAGGGCTCAAGAAATCTTTAAAAAATTGGGCGCCAAGTTGGCTCCTAATCAAT
>JAHWFP010031152.1:0-10403 GCA_023313725.1 Lithobius niger
TAGGTTGGGTTGGGTTAGGTTAGGTTAGGTTAGGTGACTTAAGGCGGATTAAACTGTTTTTTTCTGTACCCTGTTGGGCTGCATGGAGAGCTATATAGCGAGAATTGCTGTACTGTTTACGAAAAAAATTATTCGGCCCGGATTTGGCATATGAAGTACTTTAGTTCAGCCTGTGCTTCATTTTCCATTTCATTCTGTTATTTCGTTGTTTATTTTTTTGAAGGAATATTTTTGCTTGTGAGAAGTCTGGGTACTCTTGGGGCTTGCTCGGTAAATCGTTTCCTCAAAGCTTCCGTACCAAATTGTAAAAAGGGAGTTTTATTTCATATAATGATAGCTCATTCGTGAAGGAAAAATGAATTTTGGGAGAATATTAGATAAAGTTTAGTATCGCAGGGAAGGGGGGATGAACCCCTTCTATATAACGTTAAACAGAACAGCGTTAGTATTCTTACCCTACCTCACTCTTTCGTCACATTACGAGGTGGTTGCAGCCAGAGAAAATCAACGAACACATTTGGTAGGGACTTGCTTCGATAACAATATGCATTACTTTAAAAAAATCTATGTCTTTCCAGTTCTTTAAAGAGCAATTACATCCATTTTGACATGCATGTTTTACTTTTGGATCACTTACACAATAACTAAACACAAGAATTGCGATAAGAATATGTTAGGTACGTCCCGATATAACAATTTAATTACTGCATCACCGAAACACGACACGGAGACCGCCATTGTGTTGCTGGAACGCGTAAAAATTAATGCCGACAGATGTCACATTGCTACAGCGTTGTTGTCATTTCACGCTATTTCCAAAATTTGCTATTCTCGCTCAAAGAACAGCTTCTAGCAGTTATAAGTGAAGGTAGAATAAATAGCTGCTCGCAGAGAGAATTCAAAATCAAACATGGCGTCCATTTCGGGGTTATCGAATCGAAGACAAACCATCGAATGCCGGCATTCAGAAATCAGTCCGTCGTCTTGTACTGCAGTAAAAATTATTTTCTCGTTGTCATAAATCGACGCTGTCATCTTGCAGGCATCGTACGTCGTGCGCGAGGTATGACGAGAAAATCTGAATCCGAATTGTTCCATGGTTACCACGTATAGACAACTCGAACGCCGGTAAAGGCGAAAAGCAGCAGCAGATTTAGTACTAACCAAGTAAGGGCTCGTTTACACAACGACAGTTTTCTCGCTCACTAGCTTTTACTTGATCAATACTAAATCTGATGGCTGCTTCTCGCCTTTATGTGAGTATGCGGCTTTCGAGTTGTCTATGCGTGTTAGTAACCGTGGCAACGACGCAGACGCAAATCTTCTCCTCGTGCCTCGTGAAACGGAGTACGATGCTTGCAACATTTGAGCGTCGATTTATGACAACAAGAAAACAATTTTTCCTGCAGTAAAAGACGACGGAATGTTTTTTGTATGCTGGCATTCGATAGTTTGTCTTCGATTCGATAGCCACGAAATGGACGCCATGTTGGATTTTGAATTCTCCCTGCGAGAAGCTATTTATTCTACCGATGTTTGATCATTGCTAGAAGCTGTACTTTGAGGGAAAATAGAAAATTTCGGAAATAGCGTGAAATAACAACAATCTTGTAGCAATGTTTAAAAGTGCTGTAGCACTTTGTTCTTTGTCCGTGTTGTTATTTATAATACATACAATTTGTTATCTATTACCTCATTCATTTAGCAGCAACGGGAACCTAATCATAAATAAATAACGGTTGACTAGCAAATAGCTTTCGGCGAGCGAGAAGGCCTTTTTGCGTAAACGCGCCCTAAAAGCTAGTGAGCGAAAAAATTGTCGCTGTGTAAATCCGCCCTTAGCCACATGTTCCAGTCTACGTTTGAGCCATATTAGGCGTGCACTTTCAATAGGCATTTTTCTCATCCCATTTTTTAAGCACTTAAAGTGCCGTTGTTTTCTCTCTTGCTCGAAATTTGTTCTGGCTTTTCTGTGTGCCGCTAGGGGACACTTCTGGCTTCCTTCCTAATTGGCCTTTGCCAAATTGATATTTTAATTTTAAATTTTGTTCTCCTGATAATGACTTTGATTATAACTGGAAACGTCGAGCTACATTTTTTTCTTGTTTCACTTTTAGCTTTTCTTTTTAATCGCGCACTTTCGCGCAAGTGCTTTTACTTCCAGTTTGTAAAAAATCCAACAAAATGCTGGCTACCAGAAAAGAACCTGTAAATTATCAGAGTTGTTAGCTCTTATTTGGTAATGTGAATCTTCGTGTGATGTATTAAATTACAAGATCGAGACTGAGGTAGTGTAATAATAATGTGGGAAGGTTGTTTTATGAAATAATAAACTAAAATTCGGCTATTGTTTACTTGTATTACTTAGATACATTCAGCTGAGCAGGATTCAGTTTCGTCTTGGTGTAACCTGACGCATTCAGTAACACTCTTCGAGCCCTGTGTCACGCTGACACCATGTAAGAACTATCCTACCTCACGTTTCTTAAATAACTTATATAAGTGAGATTGTACGATTTGTGTGTGTGTGTGTGTGTGTGTGTCCGCAATGGGAATCGATAATCTTAATTCTTTTGCTTATTCGTATGTCTGTCAAACGGAATTGTCTGTATAAATAATGACTCGAACTGTCTTTTCAACAAAGATTCACAGTACTGATGACGTCATGTTTTTCCAGTAATATGGTCAATTGTTCATGCAAACGGGATCTAGGCTTTTATTGTTGCGAGTTTAATTCCGGATTTCAACGTTGGAATTTTACCACCCCAGCAAGGTCACAACTGACGTCATGTGTGAAATCTCCCAAGCCCGAAGTCCACCTGACGTCAAATTGTAATGTGCCATTGTCAAAATTAATACTCAATTGTTAGTTGAAATAATCGATATTTGATTAATTGTTGTAACAAAACATAACACTGATTTGTCTGTACGTAATGCATCCAATTGTAACGCTCGAGCTCGCTTGATCATCCGCCGGGTGCTCCTAACAATTAGCTATTAACCTAAAATTCCATTCCGCCTCCAACTCTCCGCATCAAAAGGTCATTTCGGCCCTAACATTAGAATTTTTCCCCAATTTCCCCTATCCCCAACTTAAATTCAAACTTGACCCATCCTGTTGCTAGTTCACAACTGCAACCCCGTTGCTACTTAGTTTAGCAGTCACCAACTTAACCAAATTTTCCCAAAACTTATAAATCTAAATTTCTCCAAGTAAGCCTATTGCCGTTGACGTTCCATTTAAGGCCTTAAGCCGAGGTAAGTGTCGCCCAAGAATTTCAGGCGAGCCAGAGCACACTGTCGTTCAAATGTTATATTAAACCAACACCAAAACTGAACCACGACTTCTAGCCTTGATCCATCAGTTAAGGCAAATTTGGAATTCCTGCAACCCCTAGACTACCACCACGGCACGTTTTAGAGCTTGTCCCTAAACTGTGGGGTTAGCATTGGGGCGGCTCCCGGACGCACTAATTATCCCCTACACTATTTCTCGTAAGCCTTGATGTAACTAAATCTAATGAAAGCTAATGGGAAATCACAATATTTGCATGAAAATAAGAAATCACAACAAAGCTATATAAAACCGGCCATATATGGGGGGGGGGGGGGGTACCCTAGTCTCTATAACTAAAATCGTAGTTTTTGTTTGTTTGTGTGTGTTCGCAGTGGGAATCCCGATAATCTTAATTCTTTTGTTTGTTTCTTCTTTCAAACTGAATTGTCTGTGCATAGGAGTTGAATTGTGTTTGGATGGATAAGCAACTTCCAGCTCAAATGCATAGCCGAAGCGCGTAGTCTTCGAGTCTTCGATGGCAAGCGTGCCTCATGAATGTACCCAGAATACAAAGCGCGTCTGCTACTTCCGTCTAACCAAGCCGCCGTGAGGTGTCGCGGTTGATTTGCTCGTAGACGAATGGAATAGGCGGTGGAATTTTCTGTGAAAAACGCCCTGTACTACGTTGTTTATGATGTATCAAACGTAGGTAAGAGAAGAGATTGTTATATTACCAGGCGTAGGTGCCATTGTGTTTTGTAACAAAGTTTGACAGTCGAACGAAACCTTAACGCCGATTGTTGGGGAAGTAAATATCGTATTTTGTAACACACGAGACGGGGTGCTTATGAATGCATGATATTTGCAAGAAAACCGGTGTAGAATGAGTCATCTTCTTGTGTCAACAGTAAGTTTAACCAAATTAAAATGTCGTAGCAGCAGAAAAACTAAATCTAATTTAGTACCGTTATAACAGTTTAATACCGCGTTATACTAAGCGTTGTCTGCTTTCTCCGCCATGTTGAAAGATGGGTTAGAGGGATTAACCCTAGTGCGTTGGGTGTAAATTTCCGATCACGCGGCCGCGAGTGCCGATTGGCGTGGCGGTACGCCCTTTGATGCCGGGCTCTTACACTTCCGGTTTAGTCAAGTTGCTTATCCATCCAAACACAACTCAACTCCTATGGTCTGTGTAAGTAACGAATCGAAATGTCTTTTAATAATAAGGTACAGTATTGATGATGTCATACCTTTTCCAATCTTAGGTCATAACTGCATTTAGCATCTAGATCTCTGTCTGTTTGATAACAGTTTTTAAGGACCTTCAACAATAATTGGCGGAGGCAGTGACGTATCAGTATTTTCATACAAACGGGATATCACAATAATGCTGTATAACCGGCCAAATACTGGGGGCTGCCCTAGTTTATACAGGGTATCCCACAAGTTAGGGGTCTCCCCAATAACGTTTGACACCCGTTGTAGATGAAAGAAACCATGTAGTTGGTATGTTGTCGAAGGAAACAACCCATTTATGGAGTAGGGCAGGTGGTGCTCCCCTATAGGAGCGGCCCTGGTGGACCTCACTTTGAAATATCAAAAGGGAATAGGGTCTGCAATTTTTGGGGTTAACCCTGAGTTTTGGGACATCCGGTATAAATCACTGTAAATAAATTCTACAGGAGAAACGGAAATACAAATCACACGATAAAATCTCACGTACGACATTTTGTACTGAAGATTTTTCAAGGCGAAGGAGTAGAGATCAGTAGATTTCTTTTGGGGTAGGAAGGTTAGCATTGCCCAGCCTCAATTTTCTAACGAACTTCAAAGCCCTCAATGCACAACATAGCTGTCAGTTAACATTTGCTCATCCGTTTGTTTTTCAATTAATTTTACAATTATTTTTATACCCTGTACACGTAGGCTACAACATTGTCCGTCAATCCAAAGGTAACAAGACTGACGGACCATGCCCCTAATTTATATACTTCTACTACTAACAAAGCGAAAAAATAAAAAAAATAAAAAGCAAATTAAGAGGGACTATAAGTGGATGAGTACTATTCTGTACATGGTTAGCATGTCAGGCAGCTTGATAGTTGTCTTTTTCCCCGAAGAAGGCCAAATAAGAACCATTTGAGCAGAAAACAATGCGTAGGCTTTTAAGATTGTGTGGCTAAGTTTGTTAAACAATTAAATATTTAAAAGTATTACTTTACCACAAACAGAAATTAAATTCCGACCATGTAAAAGTGTTAAACGAAACAGCATGTCTTCTAACAAAGTGAACATCCCTTCAAACAAAACCAATCTCGATTTTAAAAGACAACAATTTGATTGCTGTTATGCTTAATTCTTCACAATGTGGATCATTAATGTCAGAATTGTACTGGAAATTGAAGTCGCCATTTTGGTAAAAAGGTAAGCTGTGTACTACGTATGTCTTTACGGGTTCGTGACTTTTTGCAATAATTACATAGGATTGATACCACACAATCGTATTACAAGTCAAACGTCCTAAAAGTACAAAACACCGCTTACGTTTTACTCAAGAATACAAACGCAGAGTACTACTAGTTTTATTTGAGATTGTATTTTATTTGGTGTTGAAATTTTAAAATTAAAAGTACCCACATTATTTTATTCGATACTGTGTTTTATTTGGTGTTGAAGTTTTAAAATTAAATTACCAACATTATTTTACTTGATAGTGTGTTTTATTTGGTTTTGAAGTTTTAAACCTAAAGTAGACACATTATTTTACTTGATACTGTATTTAATTTGGTGCTGAAGTTTTAAACTTAAAGTAGCCACAATATTTTACTCGATTCTGTATTTTATTTTGTGCTAAAGTTTTAACTTAAAGTAGCTACATTATTTTACTTGATACTGTATTTTATTTGGTGCTGAAGTTTTAAACTTAAAGTAGCCACATTACTTTACTTGATACTGTATTTTATTTGGTGTTGAAGTTTTAAAATTAAATCACCCACATATTTTACTTAATACTGTATTTTATTTGGTGTTGAAGTTTTAAAATTAAAGTAGCCACATTATTCGCTTCACTCAGTCAAACGATGTTTCATGCGGTTTAGTAGATACTTTATAGTTGTGTGTAAGTTGTTGTTTATATGTTATGCTTTAGGAGCTTTTTCCTCGCTTGTTTTCCTTTTTCTCTTGTTGGTTATTAATGCATATATTTTGATCTCTGTCCACTCCCGTTTTCGGGAATTGATAGTGTGTTGCTTCGTAAATAAATAAAATTAATAAATAAAACACCACAAAATTGATATACTAACTATTAGTGTGGCGGCCTGGGGTAGTTTCATTTAAAGGTCAGCGTATAGAAAATTCAAAATATCTTTTCTAAATTTATCTTACGGCATTGTTAGGTGACGTATTTCATCAGCTACGTTACTTACATCCTGTCAGTTTAGCCACCGTTTTTTTTACCTTATTCGGGTAAATGCAATAACTTCGTTACCAATAACCCAATTTAAATATACTTCAGCTTAAATTTTCACAGAAAATGACAACCGATGAACACACCCAATGATTCGACTGAAGTGCAGACGTCGGATGCGAGTGCCTTGTGGGCCACTTTTGGTAGTCTCAGAAATGTCTTTATAGTACTGTAACAAATGTCACACGAGCTCTTAATAACACAAGCTACAAGAATAGCAACAGTGCAAACATGTAGAGTGCGTCCCAACCTTCACTAATGATGTGAGGCACCAAGTCATGGCAGCGGGCTGCCCACCTAAGTGCCAGGAAAAATGCTCACAGCTGCAAAATAATGATGAGTTTTTTCTTATCTGGAAACCATAGACTTCACACCATGTAGACCCAACATGGCCACTAAAACCGACCAGCAACGCATTGCTGAAAGTAGAACGCATGGAGGCTGAAGCACCAATGCCACCCCGACATCCAAGTGACCTACCAACACCCACTAATGCGCCCTGGTCCTGGGACCACTGTTCTTTGGGAACCAGTGAAAGGTCCTTCTTGGTTCTCTTGGGCACTATTGTTGCGACCAAATCGAGGATGCCAATGAAACTACGCAATCCCTTCGCCAATACGTATTCAACTGCAGAATCCTGGATGTCTCCCCGTGATATGTTGAATCCATTCCTAGAAGGGAAGTAAAAGAAAAACGTACTTTTAAAAAGGGGCTTCCAGAAACACGAACCGCTGCGACAGGAAAAGCAGAAACTTATGGAGGTCGACCAATAACAGCGCCTGTGACCCCAAATGTCGAGAAGCTGGACCTGAGGCGACTACAGAGCAGCCAATTGTCCAAGTAAGTGTGAATGAAAAGCTCGATTGTGGAGCTATGCTGACGACCAGCAAAGGAAACATGCCGAGACACAGGCATGATTCGGGGCTCATACATAATGGAAGTGTAAAAGTCCAACGGACCGGACTGTGGGTTAGGCAACATATGATCTGTTCAGAAACCCAAAACAGGCATTGCCTCAGGAGGCCAAAAGCTAAGCAAAAACTCGGGCGACGAACAAGAAAAGAAAAACCCAAAATCTATGGTCACTTTGTCATAGTCCATGGGACAGGAAACAAAAACAGCGACAGAACGGAACGCGGATAGAATGCTAACCCAAGCACCTGGACACTGGAATTGAACAGATGTAGATATCGCGGGAGATTCCGTGTGCTGCACAGAACCGTTCGGTAGACCACAAGGATCCTGCAGCATCACAGCTGTAGACACCAAGGGCAAAGGAATCTGAAGGTCCGTCACAGGCATCCTTGCCATATCCTTAATGGCGGCTGAAAATGTCTGCATAGCAAATTTAATACAAGCTGGAGAGGTCATAACATACGCATTACAACTCACAACGGCTCGTCTACAGCGAACTGTGGTAAATTTAACAATAGTGAGTCCCTGCTTGTTGCAAACACACAAAGATAAATTTGTCGACATTATAAACTTGTCTAAAGTCGACTATCCTTATTTCGTGGTAGCCATTTCCATTTAGTTTAATAACTCAGGGCAAAATAATGCATCCACTTTGTGAGTAGATCCATCTAGTGCGAAAAACTGGGACAAACCAGGATAAAACCTGGGACAAAATTGATCCATCTGTTTGCAATGTTTTTTTCTGAAACTGCTGGTGCCCTGTTAAAAGTAATGTATTTTTCTACATGATATGCCTAAATAAAATAACCCGAATAACCTTAGTTCATGAGATCTACTAATTCCTGCAAAGAAGTAAATTCACGTGCGTTCTTGCCGTGTTCAAAAATTAGTCGTAATATGAAAAACTATTTCTTTTCACTTCCAATAGGATTATTTTCTTGTTTCGTATTGTTTAATTTGTGACGTTTTTCATTTCTTTTGCCTTTAGTGAAAGATGTTAAATATGAAACGAGGAACAACTATGGAATATACACAAACCTGCCAAAAGATTATTGCCAACCTGCTTCTATTAAGGTAAGTATAAGACTTCTTATACCACGCGCAATGGCTGTTTGGTGTGACGTGCACATCACGTGTCTGGGCTAGTCCAATCAGACGGCCAAACAGCCGTTGTTCTCGTTCGTCATTGGCTAACTCATGGTGACGTCACAGCAAACAGCCGTTGCGCATGGTATAGGTCAGAACTTCGTTACATGGTGTTGTTAATATTTTTTTAAAGAATTTAGCTATTTTTACAACGTACAGTATCAATTGTGTAACTTGAAATTTAATAAGAGCTGGAATGGCTTACTATTTTTATAACCCCTTACCCAGTGGCCCGTGGATTTTCATCACAATTAACGCATTGACCTAGTAACCGAAGTTCCAGATTAACCCACTGACGCAGCTGCATTGAATAACCCAGTTTGACCAACTGACCTAGATATAATATCTGTATAGGATTAACCCACTGAGCCAAAAAGATATATACTACGAGTATATGAATATCCTTATTTGCATAAATGTGTAATAAAACTTTAACATATTTATTTATCAAAATGACACACACAATATTTAGAGCCGGAATATTAAAAAAAATACAGCAGCCGTAGTTAAGTGACAGTTGCAAATGACACAGCTCGACCCACTGCGCCAGAGAGAGTCATATACTAAGAGCATAAGAATATCCTTATTTGCAAACGTCTGTAATAATATTTTAGCATAGTTAATTATAAAAATGACGCACACAATATGTTGTGCCAGAATATAAAACACAGTTGCTGTATAGTTAAGTGACATTTACAAACGAAATACTCGCAATGTATAAACAACAAAGTAATGTGTAATCAGAAACCTGCTTTCATGTTTTAAACTATTGTTCGATACGAGAAATTAATGGATTTACGTCAGTCCGGGCCAATGGATTGTTCTGGGTCATGGGATGATTTCGAGCCAGTAGACCACACGGGGTTAGTTCGTTCCAGGCCAATTGATCTCTGGAGATGTGGATCTTCTGGACAAGAAATGGTTCCAGCTTGCTGACCTAGGATAACCCCCAGAACGAAAATTATGATTGACAGACGTTCTAGTGTCATCTTGCCCACAGTTTGTGGCGTCTTACCCTCAGCTTTGGAGCATCTAAAGCACCGTTTCGCGGAATCTTTCAAACACCCTTGGGGAAGATGATTGTATTGTATTCAAGATTGTATTTAGGCATGATTTTAGTAGTTAACGTATGGTATGGCTTTATGAGGCGATTATTTTCGTTGGTCACAAGGAAGGTTTGCAGATGTTATCCAACAATTTCATGATCGTACCGTACCACAGCCACCTACAGTAAAGGCCGGATCAGATCAAAACAAATTAGGCAAGTAAAATCAACCACTCGCATAGAAGGAAGCGCAAGTTTGCTAGGTGCTGCCATCTCTACACCATATTAAGGAAAATTGGAAATGAGCCAACAGCGAAAATCATACACTAGAAATAACGTAGTTCAGTAAGCCACCTTTATGCACTTACGTTTCGTCGGAGTGGCATGACCCGGATTCGAACCGGCTACCCAGTTCGCCCCCAGATCACTTGCATAGCGCCTTAATCGCTATGGCCACATCCTCCACTGGCATAAAGATAACTCACTGAACCCGTTATTAAGGTCACAATTTTCGCTGTTGGCTTATTTCCAATTTTCCTTAATATTATTTCCAG
>JAHWFP010031152.1:10413-23748 GCA_023313725.1 Lithobius niger
TTCCAATTTTCCTTAATATTATTTCCAGCGATTTATGTCTATTTATTATCTCTACACCAAGCAGCGAAATTTCAAACTAACCGACGGTAGTTCCAAATTCTATCAACCGATGACACCACTTGGCAAACTTGTCACGTCGGTATTTGTCGCGCCTTCTAGCGGAGCATTGTGGAAGGCAAAGCTGATCCGGCATTTACTGTAGGTGGCTGTGACCGTACACAGGTAGCATACAATAAATTGATAACCCTTTACCTCTAACCTTCCCTTATGAAAGCTTCAGCATGAACTTCCATGTTAAACGTCAAACTTTGAAACCCTATCTTTTCCCCCCAGAATTATTGGCATAGGCCAACGAAATCCTGTATTTCGCGTCGTGTCATAACTATTTCATTGCGTGAAAAATTTTAATGACAGCAATAGAACTGTTTGGTCTCCACATCTTGGCCATTTCTTGTTGTTCTTGCTGTTGAGACTCGTTACGTTACCCTCACCTGGAGATCGAATCAATTAACTGATTTTCAACCTTTAAAGCTTAAAATGTAGGTATAAACTAGGCCAAGGGCCTTTTGAATGCTGTTTTAATGTGACTACATTATTCTTGTTGTCGTTCTTCTTCTTGTTGGGGAAACTTTTCTCTCACCTACAGATCGAACCTAGAACTCAATTTTCATAGCTTAAAATGCAGGTATTAACTAGGCGCACGGCCTTTTGAACGCTATTTTAATGTGACTGGATTATCTCAAAAAGTGTACATCTCACTTATCTACATTGCGATTATCTAACAACAAAATTCTAGTTACAGAACATAACAGATAATAGTATTAAAAAACGCGTAAGCATATAAGATGCGGCTGTAAACCATCAGTGGTGCACTATTATGTGTAACAGAAGCTCCGGCTTTTTGGGGGGATGCTGGATATTCTTTTACGTGTTTCTATGATTCTATGATTCTGAAGGCTTACATGTATATTGTATGTGTCCTTTAAAGAATTAAGTTTTTTCATGGCTTACAAAGCTGGAGCTTCTTTTACACACATCAGTGCGACGATGACGGCTTACGTGGTTTTCTTGTAGCTGTTGCTTTATAGCAATACGTTTTTTAAGGCTTTCATTAAAATTTTATATGCTTAAGCGTTTTTAATACTAATAACGTGATTCACTCATCCTTTTAACTTCCGTCCAGTTATTGAAAATAGAAATTCAGTTCCAGCTTTATATCGTACCGAATCAAATAACCATAGCATTTGCTGACTTGGGTGTCAAAGTAATGGTTTAAGCGGGACGGAAAGCCAATGGGCTTGTGATTTGTTTAATAAATACGGATGCAAACCTATTTACGTTGCCTTTTGGACTTACTGTCAAAGTAATTCTCGTATATTTAACATGCCATATGCAGTAATTTCGTTTTTGTTCAAAGGTTGGGAAAAGTGAAGTCTGAAATCCATTATGTGTTGTAACAGGGTCAAACGGCAGTTCAGGACGCTTCATTCCTAGCTGAATACTCTATACCTTCCTAGTTTTCCTTTACTTGTCTCCCTGTCAACTTGAAAACTGTTTGAAAAATCAGCGTGCTCATAATGTGGCAATATTTATGTACAGCTTATCTTCATTGAGGATTTGTCTGATGCACTATGGAGAAGTGTACATGTGGACAGCGATGTGCAGATTGTCGTGAAGAAAGCAACTACAGAACTAATTCCCATCACTGCTGCACATGTAAGTCACTAACATCGGTTTTGCAATCTATATATATATACTTTCATGCTTGTAAAAGGATGCGAGGCCCAAAAATTATTCACAGACTTGCAGACTAATTCTAGCTCTCCGACACCAGCAATAACGGTTTCTCCTGCATCATGTTGAGGAGGATAATTTTTGTAAGACGATAATAAAAGAAACAAGGCTACCTATCTCGATTAAGTATAAGTTAATCTATGTTTATCAGTAATATTTGAAAAATCACGTAGTGCAATAAAAAGTCTTCTCAAAGGCTTGATGGTGAAGAACAGACTAAGAGCGTAACAGACACTAGTAATGGTAAAATAAGAATATTCAGTCACCCCCATAAATCAGACGTTTATCTGCACCTCCATTATCTGAAAAATACCAACAAACACCATTGAGTTGGTGGGACAGGGGGGAAAATGATCGAGTAGTAAGGAATCAGTTTTTTGTGGTATCTGTTTTTAGTGGTAAAATACGAAAAATAGTGCCAATCCAAACCCCCGAGTGGCTAGATGAGTACTTACCAACAGTTTTTTTTTAAAGAACACTTTATCATAATGGTCGTTGTTGTTGGCTATTAAATAATTTGTAGGTTTTATGGAAAGGAACACTTGAGTGAATTCACAACGAAAAAGGCACGAAATTATGCAAATATTCTGGCCGAACTTGTACGACATAACAAGAAAATGAAAAGTTGCAGTTCGAGCATTGGAAAAAGAAACTAATTAAAAAAAAATTGTGCCGTGGCAAACATCGTTACTTAAGACCATTGAAGGTTTAATCGATTTTAATACACCTTTAACGAACTTTGATATAAGCCGACTGGCAAACATAATGAAAATTTCGAAATTTAGAGAAACTTTTAGTAAAGACATACCTCCATTAAAACTTAGACCTAAATACGAAAGAGGAATAGTTAATTTTTAATGTTTCATGGTGGTAATGGAATTCAGTTGGTAGTGTACGCAGTAGTTACTACAACGTGTCCTTAATTAAATACTTGGAATCAGGAATTAAATACAATTACGATCAATTTTCGCCTGTTGTGCGCCTTTTTTCTATGTTCCTTATCTAAGGACCATAATTTTCACGATCTGCTTATGGGTGATCCAACTAAAGTTTTGCGAGCCGATATCCGGTGAATGGATAATGCGCGAATAATGATGATAGAAATGAAATGACGGGTGTGATCGGGGACGTTTACACGAGAAAAAAGGAATGACATTGAATTGATATTTCAAGGTCATCCTCGTGCTATCTTCCGAACGAGATAGGATAAGGCCAAAAAGTAAATTAGAAAGTTGGATGCAAGGACACAATATGCCCAAAAAACAAAACAAACAAAAAACAGATTCAAAATCGGATAATAAATAAAATAGTTACAATGATGTTTGAAAGCTCACTCTTAATAATTATGCTGGATGCACTGTAGTGAAGCCAACTGCGAGGCAAAGTAGATGGAAATATTTACCCTGGGGTGAAGGGGGGGGGGGTCGCCGGCAAGATGCTTTTAGCTCTAAGGTTGCACAATTTAAAAACTGTCACTGGGTAAAATGTTAAACTGAATTTACCCCAACAAGCACTAACTTGATATACAGCAAGATTCGGTAAGTAGAAATTGTGATCAGACACGAATTGCTCTTGCAGCGACGAGGGGGAAGACTCAACCTCAATGCAACCGGACATTTAATTTGGGGTAACATCTAATCATATCAAAAACCAAAACTGGTAAAAAGGACCGCCAAGTTCCAAATGGTTCGTCCCTTCAAAGTAGTAACATCAACACACCAAAACATTCGCCAAGTTAATCGTACCGACTAACAGTTCGAAGGTTAAATGAAAACTAGAACATTGCTACTTTTGGTAGCAACGTTCAAGTTTTTATTTAACGTCTAAAGTATTATTCGGTGCGATTAAGTTGGTGAATGTTTTGATGTGTTGATATGAAGAGCCGAACCATTCAAAACTTGGTGGTCCTTTTTTACCAGTTTTGGTTTTTGATATGTATAACTTCTTTTTTTTTAATTGTGTATAAGGCTCACCTCAACTAGCCTGCAGATCTGTAATGATGTGCCACATTAACTATAGCTAATTATATTCCCAATATTTTAATTTCGTATTACTCCTTTGAGAAGCCGAAGCATTCTCAAGTTAGTCGCCTCTTTATCAGTTCTTGAGTCTCTTTTAATTTTGTTTTAATTTTTTTTATTTAGTTCATGTGACTCCCTTGTGAGGCTGAACCAGTCTCAACTTGGTGGCCTCTTTACCAGTTTCGGGCTTTATTTTAATATATTGTTTGTTCGTGAATTGGACGTAGACACAATTTCGTTGACAACGTTGTTTAGATTTGTGACAACACACTAGCGTGTGTCTAGATACGCACGTCAGTATACACGTTGTCATTGTCCGAACTTTGGCCATCCAATCAGAGACGATGCCTACAATACAGCAATGGTTATAACAATACTTTCTTACTTACGCGCCCTCCCACGCCATTCCCGTTACACCCCCAGGCTTTAAACCAGAAAAGGTATGCAGTTCGTATCGTATTGCAGCCATCCGTCCAATTTCATAGCTGGAAGCCTTCCCGTTATCTCGGTATCGATGAATAATCACCCTATGGAAATTAACATTGGGATGAGCGGACTAGAAGTAGCTAGCTAGTAACAGATTTGCAACGTTATTGAGGGTCAGATTTTGCATTATATGCAGCTTAGATGACATTTCTTCAGGAGTTAATTTTTTTATCAGGTGGCTCATTGCTCTCCATTTCACCAGAATTTATGCTTTGTGCCACATTATTATTCCCCCCCCCCCCCCCAAGTGCCTGAAATGTGCCCAACTATGCTTCAGGATATTGCACACTTACGCTATGGCGTCGTGCTTCAATGGGTACCTCCTCGACAATTGAATTGATGGGATGTATGTTGCCTAACTTGGCGCGACACACTAGCCTGTGCCTAGATTTGGCTACGAATGATGTGGAAATGGAGTCCAGACCAAAACTGTTTCAATGGGTTTAATCCATGGGTTAGAGGAACGCTCGCTTTGATTTAACGCTTGGGCGAGTTATGCCATAATTAAATAGTTTTTCAAAGTTTAATGGCCGTAAATCGGAGAATGAAATAAAAGTTATACAAATCATGCAGGTATTACTATTAAATCCGTCGGAAGAGAAACATGAACTTGGTATCGTCAGGGCCAAAAGTTATAAAATCCAAACTTAACAGTGTTTCAGGTAACTCAATCGTGTGATATTACGATATAACACACCAGCAATCTTGAATCATAGTGCCAACGGGTTGACGCTTTTGTTAAAGGCTATCTCTGTTTGCTTTGCCAAGCTCAGCCTTGACGAAAGAATCCATATTAATGTTGAAGTCAGCCAACCACTATGCCTTACAGCTGATTCAAATGGCTGTTCTGAGTAATTCCAAAATACTCTGGATACTTGACGAAGCCAGGCAGGAGGCCAATAGAGCCGAACGAAGCGATTTTCATATGCAAGTTACCACGGTGTATGCACATTGGAGCACTTGGGGCACGTGCCTCCCTTTTACCCCAAATAAATAACCTTTTCTAACCCCAAATGACCTCCTTTAAAACCCCAGATGCACTTTTTTTCTGCCCTTGCCCTTCCTACAAAAAATAGGAGGGGTCAAAGTAAGCAATTCGTCCCCCCCCCCCAAGAATTTCTCCTTTTTCTTCAAGTGTGCCCCACACCTTTTTGAAGTCTGTAAGCCCCTGGCAAGTGGAAAATTTAAATTATGATGGAAAGAAAGCCGAAAGGTTGGTGTTGAAGTGGAACCCAAATTATTTTTAAAGAAAGCATAATCTTTTTTAAAACCCCAATAGCTTTAGCAGAGGAAGAAGTTGCACCCCTGAACTCCTTCGATCATCCTGTCAACTCATTCAAACGGAGTGGTTACTGAAAGCCGTTTAAGAGCATGTTACAGAATGTTACATTGTTAATTAGTTGCTTCCATGGTGTTGTATTTATTTATTAACTCGCCCTTGTTAGAAAACAATACGATACACATTTTTTGTTGTTCCAGTTTACCTATTTGAATACCCAACAAAATCCTTGCACTGACGACAACACTTACAAAAGATGTGTAATGAAATACTTTCACAAATCTGCTCTAATGGCAAATGTGTCATGCCAGTAAGTATGATTCTACGACGTATGTAAGGTGTACGAAAAGTATTTTAAGACATGGTGAATTAAGACTTCGTTGGATTTTAAGATTTATTTTATTCGTTCGAGACCGCGTAACTGTAACGTAAACTTAAATCATGCAACTGTAGATGATGGACCTAGCTTCTCTGCTCATATTGCTTGTTTAGCCGCCAGAGATAATTGAAACGTTATGGGTTAACAACATGTTTTCCCTACAGTACTGATCAAACTCTGGTTAAGTATTTGTTACTTTTTATCCCGCTCTGGACTGCTGCTCTGAAGTTTGGTCAGCTTACTTGAAAAAGATGATGTCTGTATTAACACTGGCGAAAGCCAGTGTTAGTAAGGGTCGACATAGGATCTCTGTGTTAAACTTTCAATTTTGAGAGCTTATAACTCCGTCAAAATTAAAAATTTTTAAACGAAATTTGGAATCTAGCCTTGACTAGTCAAGGCCTGTCTACAGTCCAAAAATTGTGAAATTCAGTCCAACCAAACCCGAGATACAGAGAGGGACCAAATAGACAACTTCTTGTTCTTGGTCTTGTTCTTGGGTCTTGGTCTTGGTCTTGTTCTAGGTCTTGTTCTGGGGATGTACCTTTCGTCTGTCCTCTCTACAGGTCAAACTATTTGTCCTGTAAAGCTGGTTCTTAGCTCATTTTACAGGTATTGCTCCGTAGATGTGCCCTTTCCATAAAGCCTTTTCTAATTGGTCAAGTGGTTCAGGGGTTACGGAGCTCTAAATGACCAGATTGATTGTTTTACATTGTTTTAAACATTGTTATTATGCAACAATGCCATTTAGCAAACGCCATTAAAGGATTTGGTTCTATTGTTAACACTAGCCATACCCGGGTTAGTAAGGGCCATCGCTATTTACCGAGCTTAAAGGCGGCACAACAAAACAAACAAAAAATTAATTATAAAGGTGCCACACATACCCCACCCCTCATCCACCACCACACCTATTTAATACAATTCTAAAAGTAAAGCAGATTAATAAACAAAAACGTATTGTTAAAAGTTAAAAGTAAGGGTCTAAAAGTCAAAACCTGTAAGGAACACGGACAAGCTTTGACTGTAAGGCTCTAGGTGTCAGATTTGGCCAGTAAGACTCTGCTAAGCATTAGACCCTTACTACCCGGTGATCATGTTAATGACTTAGTAAGGAAAATTGGAAATTAGCCAACAGCGAAAATCATACACTATAAATGACGTAGTTCAGTAAGCCACCTTTATGCACTTACGTTAAATCGGAGTGGCATGACCCGGATTCGAACCGGCTACCCAGTTCGCCCACAGATCACTTGCATAGCGCCTTAATCTCTCCGTTGCACTCCGATGAAACGTAAGTGCACAAAGATGGCTTACTGAACTACGTTATATCTAGTGTACGATTTTCGGTTGGCTAATTTCCAATTTTCCTTAATATTATTTCCAGCGATTTATGTGTATTTAATAATGACTTAGTATCTCAGACAGAATGGGTGTACACTCTTACGCTTGTAGCAGGTTGTCTTGCTTGGAATCGTTGCCATGTTACCAAACCGAAAAAAAATGTCAACCTAAAGCAAAGTAGGAAACCCACACCCCCACTATCATTGGATCATCACATGGGTCTTTATAGGACGATCTCGGACAGCTGTTCCTCAAAAACCGGGTAGTAAGGGTAGTAAAACGGTAGTAAAACGGTAGTAAAACGGTAAAACGTAAAAGGGTAGTAAAACGTAACTTTTAACGATACGTTTTTGTTTATTAATATATAACTAGTTGTGCCCGTGCGCATGCTGCGCACCCCCCCCATACCCACCACCCACACATCCCTGCTCCCCCTTCCCCTATCGCACCCCGTACCTGCACCCCCATAGTGTGGGTTCTGAATATCTCTCCGCTTCCCTCTGGCACCTCAGGTGTTTGGTCTTTGGTTTTAAAATTATCAAACCGAAGGCCGAACATGTGAATGGCTCCAACATATGGCCTCCCCTCCCCACACACAATTACTTTAACCCCCAATTCCCACACTCCTGTGTCCCCCCCCATACACGCTTGCCCGCCTCCCCCTCCCCAAAAACGTCGCCCCGTGACATTCTCCCTTTGGTCGCTGGCTTGTGTGTGTGTGTGGCTAAAAAAAAACCCTATCACTGAGAAATCCAGCATTCAGTGAGCAAGTAATCCCATGTTTAAGTTAATCCTTTGAAACAATTCACTTCGGTAGCATGCATTGGCCAACACACACACTTCCCCTGGCACCCTCTCCTGCACCCCCCGAAAACGCCACCCCGTGACATTTCCTCTTTGGTGCAGCCCCGGGAAAGTCGCATGCGTATGTTTGACTGAAGGCTAAAAAAAAGCCCTGAGAAATCCAGCATTCAGTAAGCAAGTAGCCCTATGTTTAAGTTAATCCTTTGAAACAATGCATCTCGATACCGTGCATGGCGACATTGTTGCAAGCAACGATTGTTACCGATCACTTTAAAACAATTCAACTCCTTTCTGGAAGTGAACATTTAGGAAATAAATGCGCCTTTCCATCGTATCAAGCTGCCAAAGAACCAATCGTCGTTTGGTTTAAAGTTGTCTGGTTTAGTAGACACGGCTTGTTTTATTTTTTAGCTCAAACGCCGACAATGGCACAGTCCACGCGACTAACACTTTGTTGGCGGCTTTGGCACCACAACAATACCAAAAAACGAACCCCAAAACGGTGCGGCTGGTCTGGTAAGTGGCGCCATCTCTTCGAAGACTTTGGAAAAAGTGTTATAACCCGAACTTGTAGTCCAAGGCCGTCAATAGACGGCGACATGGCAGGTTTGGTAAGTGGCGCCATCTGTTCGAAGACGTTGGAAAAGTGTTCCAACCCGAATTTGAAGGCGAATCCCGTTAACAGATGGCACTACAGGGTGGGATACTTGATTGTTCGACGGAATGGCGTGGCCGGTGATTTGACTGCCTGCTGCCTATTATAGATGTAGATACGCTTAGGTTGGGCAAGCAAATTCATCATTATTATGCACTACCATGAAAGAGGGTGTATAATGAAAGAGGGCGAGCGACCGATAATGTCAAACAAACAGATGTGGCCTATAACAATCGACATATTGCATTAATAAAGCTAGCTGTTAAGAGCCGACTTGGAAGAGTTTCAAAGTTGGTTGAGTAACAAGCACTGCATGCACAACCGTTGTTGGGTTTGTTGGGCTTGGTATCAGAACAGAGAAACGTCCTCCATTGAAAATAAACATTTACTTCCCTAACACAAATCAGCAGGGGTTCAAAGAGGGAGCAGAGATGGGGATATTCAGACCACACAATAGGGGAAACCGGAGCCCACTACAGTGTTACGCTCAGGTATGCGGGAACCAGCTAGCCGGCGTATGTTACGCCGGGGGTACAGCTAGTTTCTTGAAGTAGTCTTGATAACAAGGCAACACAACAATATGGGGAATTCGTATTGTGTTGCCAGCGGTGAACTTCTTGGACGGTTACAGCATGAACTACTGCAAAAGTATTTGAAAACATTGCTTTGATTTTTAGCTTGTCGTGATATAAGACTCTGAAATGTGAAAGACGTCTAAACCAGAAAAAAAAATTTTGTTCCAGTCCGCTTACCTTACGTGTTCTGGGTTTTGTTACTGTAATTCTAACCCCATGAAAGGGTTTTTTTTAATAATGTAGCTGTTTCTGAATTATAATTTTTCTTTATTTCACCATTGTCTGTTTGAGGCATGCATACGTTTCGTATTATTGGATTTTTGTTTTGTTTTACTGTCTCCTCATTTTTCTTGTAATAATATTGGCACTGGCAGTGCTTATTAAGAGTTCATTTTTTCACGAGAATTTTTCAGAAAAAATAGGCGGCGGCGGCAAGGCTAACTCTGTCAAAGCGTTATATTGTATGCGCGGTGTATCTTGAGTCCTGCAAGTATTTTGTGAGCGGCTACGTCTTCCTGGAGGGCGTGGCTTTAATCGATGGCCGCCATTGTTGTTGTAACCATCTTGGATATCAACAAGGCACTCTGCTACTGAAAACGTACAATCGATTATCTGTGTTCGTTCTACAGAGAACTCAAGATAGGCCGCGGGCACTATAATTGATTGATTGATTTTATTCAAGCGAGAAATCAGCCCGTGGCCACGCTTCCCGCATCATAAATACACAGAGTACACTGAATACCCAAAATCCCATACTACTTAAATTTCGTTTCTTTTCCAAGTTTCAACCAAAGATTTCAAGCACCAATGGCGTGAACAATCAACACTGGTCCTTAGATTAATTGTAAAAGCCTGGACGAACAAAAAACTGAACTGTAACGAAGGACAAAATAAGGAAACATTAACGTTTCCGTGGATTGCGGAAGAATAAAGGGATGCACGTCACATGATGGTTACGCAACAATACGAGCATCGATGAGATAACGGGGTTTTTGTTAATAACCCAAAAATAAAATGCTTCGCCGTCTGCTGTTTTATTAACAGCGACCATCGGGGATTTTTGTATGACTAAATGTCATCGAAATAGAGAAAAATTTAGGGGAAGATGCAGGGAAACAAAACAACTGAAGGGGATGGGCTGATTGAGTGAGCGAAGCGAACGAAATCAGTGATCGTTAGTTAGTGTGTGCAAAAATGGGATTGAAGATTATAAATGTGAAAATTTATAGAAATGAAATTCCTCTATAAAAAAGCTACACATGAAGATAAGATGGTGTAACCTTATGTACGTTCACAGTCCTATGAAAGTTGTGATATCCACCCAAAACCAAAACTGGTTGAAAATCCCGCCAAGTTTCCAAAAAAGATCGGCCTTTGAAGGTAGTGAAAAACCAGAGAAAGGCCGCCAAGGTCAATCCTATTAGCCAAGTTAATCGTACCCAATAATACTTTGGACGTTAAATGAAAACTTGAAGATTGCTACAGGGAGTAGCAATCTTCAAGTTTTCATTTAACTTTCGAACTATTAGCCGTGTATATATGTATGTATGATTGAAGTCCTCTCTCCAGGAAAACTAAAACTATTAATTTCTCCGTTTCTATTCAATATATTTCGACCAAACTCGGCCAAATAGTAGATAGCAATGTCTCCAAGTTTATACCAACTTTTAAAGGGATATACCTCCCAGCGCCTTTTTTCTCGATCCTCCACATCAAGTACGGCCCCGAACGTCTATTTACTTACAGTTAGTCTTTCCCTTGCTAAAAATCCGTTTTAAAATGTGGCGTCTAGGAGATTTTCTGTTGAATATTACTAACTTTATTTACGTTCGTCCCGAACATAAATGATGCATCGCGCGCTTATAATGACCTTGGAAGTTTTATCTGTGTGTGCGCAATATTAATTTTAATCGTTTGCTAGTAATTACTATGAGATCAAAAATCTAGAAGGCTAACGCAATAAAAATTAAAATTAATTATTCCAATAGATCGCCGAAGTAAAATTATAAGACACTTCTCTAGAAAATTATAAATTGTGATTTTAAAATACAAGAATCATTCCGGTTTTTGACGACACAATCAATGGGTTCACGCTGGCTGGACTATTAGGCGCAATGCCAATTGAGACAGTAGCTAGCCTATGTTTTTCACTGCGAGGAACGAAGCTACCGTCTCAGTTGACCTTAGCTGTGGTAAATACGCGGATGTGATCGTCGCGTGGGTGTTATGAGGCAGGCGGAGGTTATAAGACAGGCGGTATGTTGCTTTAAGCAATTCCGTGCAAGAGCAAACGTACGGAGCCACACGGAAGTTTGAAAGCTGTTCACTTCTTGTTGGTGTTGTTGTTGTTCTTGCGTGACACGGTTTCAGAAAAAAACTACTGCACCTACCTAAAATCTGAAACATGATCTAAGCCAGAAATTTCCCTGGGCTTCATCTTCACAGAGACCGCTTTTTTTGTTTGGTCGAGCCATTCCGGAGTTACAGGTCCCTGAACGATCATTTTGAATGTTTTACATTGTTTTAACCATTGTGATTAGGGAACAATGCCACTCTGCAAACTCCATATCCATTCTTCGTGCAGGTGTTATGTCTTTGCTAAAAAGTCGATTGTTGAAGGGCGGATTGATGTCATTGATGTTCTCGTCAGATCCCCGAAGTTAAGCAGCATTGGGCTGGATTGATACTTGGGTGGTGACCGCCTGGGAATCTGGCTGTTGCAGACATAGGGCCTTAGGGCTTCGGGCTGATGACCAGGAGTGGTTAACGCTCGTTAAACCCTTTGAACCCCTTTGATGTCATTGAGGTCATTGCTGTTATTGCTCTCATTGCTGTCGTTGTTATGTTGTATTCCGACAGAGGAGCATACGGCCTGGGACCATTGCTTCTTCAGAATAAATTGAATTGAATTGAAAGAATCCGTGTTTCAGCTAAACTATATAGATTTAAACCAAACTAAGCTACGTTCGGCCTCGAAATTGGCAGCTAGAAACGATAGACTGGCTCCATTCACACTGGCTAACGAATGCTGATTTCCGTTTGCTTCGCTCACTCAGTCAGCACATTTCCCTTCAGTCGCTCTTCCTTTGCACAATGAAGCTGGAATTGTGTTACAAATAACGACAGAACCTTCAGCTAGCTAGTAGCTGCTATATTCAGTGAGTCTTGGCGTGACGTAGCATCACCCGACACAAATAAATGCGCCGTTGCACAATAAAGTCCAAACCTTAGCCTGCTGACAATGGCCCATTGCATAATATTTCGTTTGTTACTGATTGTTAATACAGATCGACCCTTTTTCTTTGCTACAGTGCAAAGAATGAATATTTTCGCCCTTATTCATTGCTACATTATCAAAGGGCTTCACCTAATAATTGATTTTGTTGTTTTACCTGAAGCATTGTCTCCTCACTGTTTTGTTTACATTGTTGTCACAATTATCGTCCCATTCCGATGATCAAAGCTGGTTAATGAGAGTTTTATAAAATATAGATTTCTTGTTATTTTAAAAATGTATAGGATCTCTGGAATGGCTCTACCTTCCTTGAAAACGTGTGACACCTATGAAGATGTAGCGATTATGAGAGGAAAACTTGCCACATCAATGGATTTTAAGCATACGCCATGTATCCGTAGATGTCAAGAAACTATTTATCGATGGAGTTTTGGAAAATCTCAGCACGATGGATTTCTACATTTCTCACTAGAATTGCAATATCTAGATAACATTGTGTCCGTTTCTACGGAAGCATACATGTATAGCTTTGTTTCCCTTTTATGCGATATTGGTGGAAATATTGGTCTCTTTCTTGGTGTTTGTTTAATGTCGTTATTAGAAACATTAGAAGGTTGTTGCCGACACTTCGTTGCAAAATAGCACATGTTTATGTAAGCGTAAGTAAGTGCGAGATCTAAAGCGCTGTAATACTCCCGGAATAACTGCAATTAATTTTCCGTTAACTATAATTTTGATCATTCTCTGTATTTAGAATAAACTC
>JAHWFP010031152.1:28306-49087 GCA_023313725.1 Lithobius niger
CCCCCCCCCTCCTCAGGTATTTACGGGAAGAGAAGGGCCCTGTGATACCTTGTGCTCATGTCGATTGTTATTATGTGAAGGCAAACCAAGCAGTGCTACATGAAAATACAAACAACGTTTCGAAAATTATCAATTTTCGTCACCAGGTAAGCATTAAAATTAAAGCATGGCAAAAACCACTAAGTCAACCTACATTAAAAGCATAAAACAGTCATTTAAAACGGATAAAAACCACCAATTTCTCCCCTCAAAAGAGGCAGAAATGACAGCCGAAAAGCAACGACCCACCTGCTCCGGCATTTCGTCCGTTTTAAATGACTGTTTTATGCTTTTAATATAGGTTGACTTAGTGGTTTTTGCCATGCTTTAATTTTATTGCTAACCTGAAGACGAAAATTGATAATTTTCGAAACGTTGTTTGTGTTTTTATGTAGCACTGCTTGGTTTGCCTTCACATAATCTATTACCGTGCTTTTTCCTCTATGTCGATTGTGGCATGTAAAAATTTTGATTGGAATTATCTAGCAAAATTGTCTCTCTTGCCTTCTGTTGCCATGACTTCAACTGGAAGCGAGTTAAACCTCCAAAGCACACCCGGCTTCGACATTTCACCCTCACAGACTACATTCACAATGAAAGCAATTACCACTTATGTGACCTGAAAGGGACCTGCTCGGGACGTAATGGTAATGGAATTGTATTAATCTACAGTTGTATCTAATGCTTATTGTTTCGGTGATTTGTAGACTTTTGTGATAAAAATTAATTCCGTATAAGCGGCCATTATGTTTTAGTTATTGCTTTTTTTATCTACCACTTTTTATCATATTAGGATGTAGATTGATTTTTTTTTTGCTGTTGTTAAATTGATTATCGGAAAAGAGAGGAACACTTTATGAGACACTTCATCAAATTATGAAACCGATGTTTGGGTGGAGAGTGTCTAGTTACTAGCCAACATTCGGACAGCACGCGCGCAAAATCGCCGACTGCAATATCCAACCGCCGAACGGAAATTGCTCACGGAAGATATCAATTGTCATCCTTATTTTACATAAATAAGCCTTTTACCACTCCCACATTGATATTTGAAATTGCTACTGGCAAGTTAGGCACCAAACATCAGAAGCTTTCACAGCAGATAAACAAAACTTATATTTACGTTTTCATTGCTTCGACTAAGAGGTAAGAGTAAGAGATAAGTTTGATATTAATAGTATTATTTTTTATGATAATAGATAAAAACAAATTTCTTCCTCGTTAGGCTATCCTTCAGTGCTGGTCCAAAAGGGTTGCACAGCTTAATATGTTATAATAGGTAACATTAAAAAGTACGTTTTGAATTACGTGATGCAGGATCTTACCATTTCGAATTAGTGCTTAGCTTGTATTGCATTTAAATGGGGGGGGGAGGTGTGAGGTGCGTAGTAAACGGGAACACAGAAGCCAATAGCACATGCGGTAAAACAATAAACTTGTATTTCGGTACTATAGAGCAGTGATATTTGCCGCCATATTGGCACCAGCTTGGTACCAGAATGGGTTTTGGAGGGCATAACTACAAGGTGCACTACATAAAAATGGAGGGAAAAACAACGAAAGAGCGGATTTCTTAGGCTTAAAATAACGTTGTTTTCTCCAACAACAAAAATCGCGCGTTTTAGGTTTAAGAAATCACTCTTCACAGCATCGGCTTCAGTATGACACCGTTCAGTTTCTCTCTGCAGCGCCCCTTGCAGCTAACCCATTAAGGCTCCAGCATAGAGTTATATACAATAATACTACTTCGTGTTACTGCTCTATACTTAATAAAAACTCGCAGTACCTTCATCAGAGTGACCAAAAAAGTAAAAAAAATAAAAAAGTAAAAAACACCTCACATCATGGTTTGTTCGAAATTCACTATTTGATGTCTAATTCATAGGCTGCAGTTGACTCCGGATTGGAAATATAAGCTACATTAAAGTATAAACAAGTTGGGCCTACATATTGTAGTCAAACTATTGTTCAAAAACAAAACAAAAATACCATAAATCTACTTACAGAGTCGAGTGTGTTGCCTAAGAGATAGAGAGAGCAATGGAGTAAACAGGAAACGGAAACGGAAGTGGAGGGAGTGGTAAGCTCAACCGAGAAACTTGCATGAGCCGGGTGAGAATATGGGATGAATCAGACACAGGACAAGCCAAAAAGAGGAGGGGACAAGGCAAGTTACGGGGTGAAGAAGGTGAGGCTGGAGGGCGGGGAGGGGTAAGGGCAGAAGCCAGGCAAAAGAAGAGCGCGGGGCAAAAGAAAAAGGAAAAACAGGAAAAAATTTTGAAGTGTGTGGGAAGAAGAACAGAAAAAAAAGGAGATAGACAATGGGTAGGTTTTTAAAGATTGGAGGGGAGGAGGATGGAAGAGTATGGCCCAGTGGGTCATTTCTTGGGAAGTGGGCAGCATGTGGATTGGTAATAAGATCTTTTCTACAGAATATCTTGTAGGCTTCAAGGTTAAATCTGGTTCGGTTTTAGTTTTCAAAAGTGAAGGATCCTGTTGTCTGCAAAATTTGGTTTATGGCCTGTTTTTTTTTAGGAAGCAGTACAACGAAATGGATTTTTTAGACATTTGAGGTCGGATTTGTGGTTGGTGTTTCTTTGTTTAGGGTTAACAGTGGTACCGATGTATGTTCTCGGACATCTGCCACAGGGTATTTCATATAGACAGTATTTTCGGAAGTTCTATCTGTTTCTGGATGTGTCCATTGTTTCTTGAGAGTGCTTGGTTTTGTGGAGAAAAGATTGTATTTTTTCGTTTGCTGTAGGGATTTCAGCGCAGGGGTAATGGTATGGTGTTACTGTATGACAATTTTGGTACATGGAGTGATTAATATAGGTCTTGGTCTGGCAGTTGTACCATTTTGGATCGGTGTACTTGAATACAATGGGAAATGGGAAAGAGTTTTGCAAGTACTTGTGGCAGATGAAAGTCATTTCTGCGTGAATTAGGATGGGTCAGTGGTGTGTCCAACCACACGTCCAACTTTGTTTTTGAGGGTGCTGAGTTTGGTATCTTGGTCTTGGTAAGACAGGTAATGAATGGGCCTGGTTGTGTGTGATGGCTTACGGTAAAGGCTTGGTAGCCCCTATGTCCCTCACCATATGCTACAGTTTCTCAACAATTTCTACCCAGGCCTTCACTTCAGCCAAGAAATCCAAAACCAGCATGGACAACTACATTTTCTCGAACCTACCTTATCTATCCTGCCCGACGGCAACATCAAGACCAACCATTATCGTTATTAATAAACAAAAATAGAACGTTAAATGTTTAGCGCAAGGGTCTAAAAGTCAAAACCTAGAAGAACACGGACAAGGTTTTGACAGTAAGGGTCTAGGTGTAGAATTTTGTAAGAGGCTGGTAAGCATTATACCCTTACTGCCCTGTGGTTAGCTTATAGTTCTACTCTATTCGGACAGAACGTGTATGAAAGGTTGTAGCAGGTTTTGTTTGTCATTGGAATATTGTTATGAAACTTTAAGAACATAATTTTCTTGTGAAGTTTGACATTTTGTGTCTTTTGATGCTTTAGAATTTTTTATTATATTTCGTAGCTTTATAATAGAGGATAACCAGTAATGCTCTCTGCTGCGAATACCCTACCATGTTACTAAATCGAAAAATAATTTTCAACATAAAGCAAAGCAGCAAACGTATACCATACTACCACTGGATCATCACATGGGTCATTGCAGGAGGATTTCCAGTTTTTCGTAAACATGTATTTATTTCTGACCACCGGGTAGTAAGGGTCTAATGCTTACCAGTCTTTTACAACATTTTACACCTAGACCCTTACTGTCAAACCTTGTCCGGTTCCTTCTAGGTTTTGACTTTTAGACCCTTACTCTAAACATTTAACGTTCCGTTTTTGTTTATTAATTCGTGTTACTTTTAGAATTGCAGCTAAACTGTAAAACAGTGCAGTTGACGGTCAAAATTGAGAGTTTAACACAGAGACCCTATGCTGACTCTTACTAACACTCTTCAGTCTTGCAGCTGGTATTTGCTAATTGGCATTGTTTAAAACAATGTTTAAAACAATGTCAAACAATCAATCTGGCCGTTTAGAGCTCCATAGCCCCTGAACCACTTGACCAATTAGAAAATGCCTTATGGAAAAGGCACATCTACAGAGCAATGCCTGTAAAATGAGCTAAGAACCGGCTTCATAGGACAAATGGTTTGACCTGTAGAGAGGACAGACGAAAGGTACATCCCCAGAACAAGACCAAGAAGTTGTCTATTAGGCCCCTCTCTGTATCTCGGGTTTGGCTCACCCGAATTTCACAAATTTTGGACTGCAGGCAGGCCTTGACTAGTCAAGGCTATATTCCAAATTTGGTTTAAAGATGTTTACTTTTGACGGAGTTATGAGCTCTCAAAGTTGAAAGTTTAACACAGAGATCCTAGGTCGACCCTTACTATCGCCAGTGTTAATATTTTTGTTATATTTTCCTATATTCAAGTTACATTTTTTTAGTGCATTGTTACCGAAGGTTTTTGTTGTTGTTATCGAAGGAGGACTATGTATAACAATGCTTTTTATGATGTGCTAAATTGGGTCACCAGTTGACAGTGTTTTTAAATACTATTTCTTATTACAAACAAAAACTTCAAGTGTGCCGTAAAAAAAGAGATTATGTTTGAAGTTTCATTTTAAGTTAAAATGTACACGGATAAAAATTGGTGATTTTTAATTGAAATAATCCAAAGTACAATTGAGAAAATTGGATCTGTTTAGGTGCTGTTGCGCTTTATGTAACGTATATGATTGGTAAAGCACAACAGCACTTAAACAGATGCAATTTTCTGAATCGTACATTTGATTATCTCAATTAAAAATCACCAATTTTTATCCGTGTACATTTTAACAAGGGCTTAGTAAAATGAAACTTCAATCACATAACCCCTTTTTTTTCGGCGCACTTAACGTTTTTGTTTGTAATCCGTGTTTCTTTTTTACGGCTATGGTGTCGCGCTATAAAGGTTTATGCATGTAGTCGATTGTTGCATGCACGAAGAATGGAACTGGAGTTTGCTGAGTGCCATTGTTCCCTAAATACAATGGTTAAAACACTGTAAAACAATCAAAATGATTGTCGATTTTGTGCAACTTTAAAACAATGTCTGTTGCTGATAACTTAAATTTGGGCAGAACAATTTGTCGGCCGACTTTTAAACAATGCTTGTTCTGCATAAGTCGAATTTTGGGTACCCATCCTATTGAACAATAAAAGTGCATGCTGTTTGTTTTTTGCAACGTGCAAACACGCTCACTCATTAACATTAGAATGTCATCAAACTTGTCATGTGTCGCTATGACATTGTTGCAGCAAAGGTTTAAGATAATTTTCATAGGGCCTTGTTACTGCAATTTCTAAAAAAAAATTCCGGTAAAAAGGGTGTCAGTATCGCTTAAAGTAAGGTATCATAAAACTTACTGCCTCCTTTTACCACAATGGTACCCTGAAAAGTGGCTTTAAGGAATATTTTAGGCTAACACGTTTCTTGGACTCAAAGAATCAACCATGGTGTACGCCTTGGACGAATTCATTACTTTTTGGACGGTGTTCAGAATGAGTTGGTCAAAAACCACTTATCTAATGAAAAGTCATTCTCAATGCATTTGTACAAACTGCACTAAATATGAGAGCGAAGAGTCATTTATCGATACATGTGCATAAATACGAATTGTTTCAATGGTCACGTTATTTTTTAATGGGAACAATGAATGAGGAAAAATTAACGGAACTAATGCTAAGCTTGGGTTTATGAAAATGAGTAAATTCTATTTTGTGGCTGGATTTATAATAATTGTAGTGTCGAGGAAGGGATAGACTCAGTAGCAGTGATTATTTTAGTGATTATCTTACAACACAGAAAAGGGAAAATACAATAAAATGAACAGTGCAAAATCCCGCAGAGCACACTCAAAGGTGTCGTGCACCCAAAAAGTGGAATGGGTGAGAGGGAGGGGAAAATTATTAAAATACACTGATACTGATAGCTTTTGTGCATTTAGCGTGTAGAAAGTTGAACATGGTAGCTAAGTTACAAAATAAATAGCTACCTTGCTTTCATCTGTCTCTGTTGTTGCGGTCCTAATTAAATATTCCCCGAGATTGGCGGCTTTATTTCGTCATTCCTAATTGCACGCATCGTGCAGCCGCTGATGGCAAAAAAAAGTACAACCAACCAACTTTAAAAAAAAATATTCGTAGGTACTCCAAAGGAATGTAATATAAACGTCCTTTTCTCCTGTTGACGATATCTACGAAATGAGAGGACCTACACATCCACAGATGACTGCATCATGAGTAATCCCCAAGACATTTTTTCTGCAACATTCAAAGCGGGTGGAGGGGGGGGACGGTTGACAGAGAAGGTGTTCGATCCAACGCGATTTCACTTTAAAAAAGGACATATGTTCTGCAGCTTCCTAAATCCAACACTTTCTCTAATTAATCCAATAAGTTTTTACCGTTTTAGATAACCAAATGGAGCAAAAAAATTTTTTTTTCACACGATACCATCATTCCCTTCACCAAACGCTTATATCAAAATGGAATGTAAAACGGTCTTCAGAAGACAAGACAGCACCAGATAATTCGTGGTCAGAACTTCCGATACTGCAGCGTATTGTAAAGAAGAACAATTCCACTTGGTACCGTTTGGCGTGGGCATTAGCTCTTCTGATTTGCTGGACACTTAGTGCTTACCAGTTTTGGGACAGAGTGTCATATTACATGCAGTATCCGATTCAAACTTCAATTACATTCAATCACAATGCGACTATTCGTTTCCCATTGCTGACTATATGCACAATGCACACGGTTGAAACAATGGAGCTACAGAAAAAGGTAGCAGCCCATTTGAACACACCTTTTTGCGATATGAATGGAACTCGCCGTTTACAATTGGTAATTCGGGTCGAAAAAATTCTTGGAATGAATTTTTCACAGATTATGGAAAATGCTAGCCTGGATAATAGTTATTACAGTGAATGCTTGGTAAGTAGGAACAAAGGTAATTTCAGTGACGTATAGTTTTATATCTTATACTTTTACACTGCTTAGTGTTAAGAAAAACAGTGAAGGTAGCTTTTACACACTTTAAACATTTTTTTTTCACATTTTTAAATTTTGTTCGATTTTCCTGTACATAGGTTGTTTTGAATTGTCGATCATTGTAGTTCTTTCCATCTAACTGCCAACGACTAACGTGTAAGCATTCATTTTAAAATTCTTGTTTCAGAAAGAGTAAACCATTGACATTACAGAAAAAAAAACATTCTGTTCAGATGCATTTTATACAGCACTCCTAATTGTCGGGTATCCTCTGCCAGTTCTCATAGACAAACAACAACACCAACCAATCGGCCTGTCAAGGGTAAGAAATAGGCGTCATCTGCCCTCAGAGATGCAACAACTTCATCTGCTGATTATTCAAGGCTAAACAAATTCGGTGGTTCACTGCCCTTCCATAGAGTGGCAACAACATGAGCTAACCTCACAGTCAGAGATAAACAAGGGTATCCACTGCCCTTCCATAAGAGTGGCAACAACATCCGCTAACCCCACAGTCAGACATAAACAAGGGTATCCACTGCCCTTCCTCAGAGGCCACAACATAAGCCTGGCGGTATGTTAAAGGTAAACAACAATCAGGTGCCCCCTTCCCTTCCTCGGAAAAGCAACATCATCAATTAATCGGTCTGTCAAGGGTAACCAACAAGTGGGAGTCTTTTTCACTTCCTCAGAAGTAGTGATTTAAGCCTTTTTGTATTTCAAGGGTATGCTGCAATCGGGCAACTGCTGTCCTTCCTCAGAGATGCCAGAACATGAACCAACCAGCTTGTCAAGGGTAAAAACAACAATCATTCGTCGCCTGCTCGTCCTCAGAGAGGCAGCAACATCGATAGTGCCCTGTAATGGGTAAACAGAAATTTGGCGTATCCTGCCTCCCCTTTGCTAGGCAACAATATCAGCCAGCAGGACTGTAAAGGGTAAAAAAAAATAGGTCAGCCAACCATTTTGAAAAGGATAAACAACAATTGGGTGTCGCCTGTTCTTCCTCAGATAGTGAACAATGTTAACCATATGAATGGTAAACGGTAAACAGCGATCCAATTACCCGCCATTCCTCAGAGTCGAACTAACATCAGTCAGTTGGCCCATCTAGGATAAATAACAATCGGTCATATTCCACAGGCCAGGAAACACTGTCTGCCAGTTAGTTTGTCAAGGGTAACAGAAACCGGTCGTGCCCTGCCCTTTTTCAAAGAGGCAAAACTCACTTTGCTAATGTAGTCCTAATGAGAAAAACACACAATTCACCAAACGCACGGAAGAATCTTTTTATCTTTTACATTTAAAATTTCACGTTTTCAATTTTTTATTTCCATTTTTGAAACTTTGTAATTTTGTACTTTATTAGTAGTTGTTTTGTTTATTAATTATTCATCATTATTTTCTCTTTTCTTTTAAAATTTTTATGATTTTCTCAACATTTTTACACTTTTGATTTAAAATTAAATAAATTGTAATTATCAAGTTTAAATTTTTCTAACTATTTTGTGAACTTTAAACTGGCAACTTACTTTCAGGATTAATAAAGACTATGGTACATTCGCCATTTTAATTCATTGTGACAGTTTACCTACACTACATCCTAAATAAAAAAATAGGATCATAACATGCGTATTTTCAAAATGGCCACTGTGATATCAAGATGGCGTCTATTACAGAATAATAGCAACAATGCCACTTTCATTGTTTCAATTGGTATCAGCTATTTATTCTGCATTCTAAATTTGTAGGAATTGGACAAGCATAAACATAATTTTAAACGGCCACTAATTTCAATATGGCCCACATTACAGGACAATTACGACCGTGGTACTTTGGCCACTTTAAGCTGTTGCAACTAATCCTCTACGTTCTAAAATCGAAAGAAACTGGACGAAAACAAGCAAAATTTCAAAATGGTCACCTAACTTTAAGATGACACCTATTACGTCCCGTGGTACATACTCCATTTTAATTCATTGCAATTACTTTGTCTACTTTTTTAAATTCGTAGGACAATAATAAATATAATTTCAAACTCCTCCTTATTTCAACATGGCGCCAGTTACAGATTAATAGCGACGAGGGGATATTCACTGTTTCTGTTGATATCAACTATTTCAACGAAGTTCTAAATTTGAAAGAAATCGGATGCAATGAGCAAATTTTAAAAATGGCCGCCTAATTTCAAGATGTCGCCTACTAAAGGGTTCAAAGGGTACCTACTATAGATTACTAGCGACAATGGCATATTCATTGTTTCAGTTAGTATTGACTGTCTTACCTATGCTGTAGATTTTTAATTTTTTTTTATTCATAGGTTTTTATTTTACGATGTTTTATAATGAAAACGAAACATTACACGTCTGTTTTGCAGAACTATGCATTACATGTCTGTCTACACAATATCGAAAAAAATCAGAGTTATGTAACAAACAAAAACTAAGTTGTTCGATAATCAGGGTAAGGTTTAGCTGGACCTTAAACAGGTAAAAACAACAAACAAGTTTTTACTGTAAAGTTTAACTGGTTCAGTGTTGGGCTACTCTAGTGTATGTGCCAAATAATCTCTTAACAATTCACTTATATTACTTTTGGCTGGGTTAAATGTTGGAGCCCCATAGTTTCACGAATGGTTGGTATGTGGTCCCGTATCTGGCGGGTTGTCCGGCTTATTAATGAATGTTATCTAAATGGTATCAAGAATTTATAGGGTTTGTGAAGAGAATTTGTGACTGAGACCCATACTGAAACGCCTTAGATTCATTCACATTAGTTCAGTCTTAGTTTATAGAGGGCGCCACGTGTTTTATATGGGAATTTCTACTAAGTTTTTAACATAAATTAAACTAAACTAAACGAAACTAGCTTATATTTAATTATTATTTTGCCTAGCTTAGTTGTAATTTAATTTACTTTAGATTTGGGCTGAAAAATGAGCAAAAATTACCAGATTGAACACGTGGCGCCCTCTGAAAACTCGGACTGAACTAATGGGGGCGAATCTAACGTGTTTCAGTAGGGACTTTTTAGAGTTACAAATTCTCCCAAGCCTTATAAATTCTTGATGGTATGTATACAGAGAATGCGAGTAGTTTAGGAACTAGGAATTGCTTATATATTACTTTCTGTACCAGCATCTCTGTACCAGCATATACAGGAAAAGAGCCCAATTGAGCGAATTTCTGTGATAAAAAATGCAACTGTTTTTAATTGGGAATTGAATTCAGAATAGAGATAAATGGCATCGAATCTAGATTACTTTTGATTGTCCTTTTTCGAGTGTAATTACAATGTTCCTAGTTTCTCCGCAGCTCGCCAGAACACGCCATTGTCGCTAATCTAACGGATTCGTGCTTAGGCCTTAGGGGAGAAAATATGGATGCAAACTTATTTACGTTGACTTTCTACTTATGTGTGAGACTGCCTGAGCGGGGAATCGAACCCCCTGCTGCTGAGCCATACTGACACGGGCTTTATCCCATCTTGAGCCATTGGCTCTCCATCCTGTATTAAGCCTTAGGGTTGCACTCACGACACTGCGTCACCAGTAATCAAATTGTTTACTTTAATTTGTTTTATTTTTTACATAATACTTATTAACACTCAAATAAACTCCCCTTGAAACTTAGTACGCGCTTCCTTTTTGTACGTGAAGTGCATTTGCATAGACACTAACCGAAACGTGTTATGCCACCTGTTGCTGACCTATTGCGAATTCGGAATTCGGCTCATAGTGCCTTACGAGCACTCATGAATGTTGAAAATAACTTGTGAAAAAACCTCAGAATTAGGCCGAAGAGGAAACCCAACTGATAGATTGGCGCTAAAAGAGTCGACTTATGAAATATCTTAATTTTAGTTTAACCCTGAAGGAACCTCTTCACCTCTTCTCATGACCACCATTCCCTGAGAACCTACCAAGCATGTAGCAGTGATTTCCGAACCTACCATGGGGCTAAAGTATTTCACTGGACGGAAAGCCGACGGCTCAACAAGGGTCAAGTAAATGCAGATGCAAACTTATTTGCGTTGCGTTTTGGACTTGTATGTCAGACTGCCTGAGCGGGGAATCGAACCCACGACCTTTCAAACGAAAGGTTGAGGTCCTACCGCTGAGCCATACTGACACGGCCGCATCTATAGTTATTTGACTCTTGTTGAGCCGTCGGCTTTCCGTCATGTTTCGTCATTCTTTCACGTTTGATTTGTGTGTTATTTTCGTTTCACTTGGAGTGTGGTGCAGCAAATTAGTCTCCCTCCAATGGCGATTGGAATATGTATGTTTATATTTGTATATGCACGTATTAAATGCTGCATATGGACGTTTCCTTTCAGGCATTGTCAGTATGACTCGGCGGTAGGACCTCGGCCTTTGGTTTCAAAGGTTGTGGGTTCGATTCCCCGCTCAGCATATAAGTACAAAAGGCAACGTAAATAGGTTTTCATCTGTATTTACCTAAAGCATATCCTTTGGGTTCCAAAATACCTACAATTTGTTAGTTTTGGTTGAAGTTGACTTATTCAAGACTTAGACTTATAAGTAGACTTGTAAGTAAAATACACGCCACCTCAAAATTGGGCTTTACGCCACGAAAAAAAATATCAAAGTCCCAATGACTTGAAGTTGAAGCCCTAAATCATACCTATCCAGTTAGGCCGATCAATTGCGTATAAAGGACATCAAGGAAGAGCTGATGTGTTCATCTTGACGTGTTCATGTGTTCCCAACTGATTTTATTGAACAAGATAAAGTAGAGTTCAACACCACACATGCACAAAAGATCATTAGTTACTTACTCTTGTTAATAAAGGATGAACATAAAGTCGTTTGACACGTCCCCTTTCAGTAAAACCTGAATTAAGTACCAGCCTATTCGTATGAACTTTATCTTATAAGATCCCAAATTGAATGCTACACCTTACCATGACGGCGACAATCTTAGTAAACAACACTAAAAAAAAGCATGACAACAGAATTAAAATACAATATCTTATAAGAAATGTGATTTTTAGTTCTATTTTCATGTTGTTGATTTGAAACGACGAAAGCAAAGTGAAGCAAAATGAAGTGTATTCTGCTTGCAGACGAATTCGGATTAATTAAACTTGGGTATACAATCCACTTCACTTCTTTATATTCATTTTCCCATTTTCAGTGCTTGTCCTATTTAATGTGCATAAATGCGGACAAATGCGGATTACATTTGCACTTAAACGCAGAGTATCAGTTGGCCAATCCATTAGTGTATAGATCAAAGGAGGCTCGACATAAACTGGTTCGAGTCTAGGCAATTGATTTATTTCCAGAATACTGGCTACGATTTAAAAGAGCTAAATAATCACGACTAATTGCTTTTAAATCAGTTCTTGTATGTTCCTCATTTCAATGGAATTCGATGCTAATATCTAATCATCACATTTTAACTGTTACACAGATGATGGGTACACTGCAAATTATAACCACATAGCGTGAAATCCGTAATTGTATACCTTATCATTTTCGTAGAACCAACAGCGTTTTTTTTTTAATTTAAGTAATAGTTATTGGTTAGAAACTATTAGTTATAACCGATTTGTTATTGATTTTTAACGCACGGCTGCGATGACTTGGCCGACGAGACATGCAAATACATCGAGGGGCGGCCGAACCATCGCAGTCGTGCGTTAAAAATCAATAACAAATCGGTTATAACCTATAACTGATTTATATCACGGTTGGGACGTCCAGCTAACTCGTATTTAATTTAAATGTGTTTGTGTTTGTGTTTTTTGAAAATTGCTTCAAGAAAACTGTGATCAATCAGTATCTCGATACGAATGAAGGTCATACCAGTTTAGTTTGTGGAAGGGGAAGTGTGTGATAGACGGACGAGTTCTTTCGCTCAAATTTTGTGGAGAGGGGGGGAGGAACGATGGGAGTTAGACAGTTTAAACGTTGGTTTTTGCTGGAAGCTCGCTCATGTTTAGCGAAGCGTTTATCGTGTTTGGAGTGAATAATTCGATATGTGACACAACAGGAATAACGTGGCATTGCTGGGACAGTCTGGAAAGGTATGTAATTCATTTTGTGCGTTTGTAGTTTGAGAATTCTTTAAAAAATACGGTAGTAGGGTATTGGAATGAATGAAGGTCATTCCATTTTAGTTTGTGGAGGGAGGGGTGGGGGAGTTAACGCTGAGGGAATAAACTTAGCTATGGGTCAGAGATGTGAGAGTTTGCAGGGAGGATTTTATTCTTTTCGTTTTGCACATTTTTATTACGTTACGTTTTTTTTGCACGCTGTATTTGGATGTTGGTGTAGGCGTTCACGGTCGCGTGATCCGGAAGTGTCAAAAGTGGTGGTTATCGGCAAAAGTGTTGGGTAACTTGATAACCCACACTTTTGCGATGACGCACATTTCCGGTGTTGGTTAACGGGATTTAACCTACGGAAATTTAACATGGCGTTGACTTAGCGTGACGTCACAGCCGTGGTGTAATTTATAAAACACAGGTTTAAACAGTTGTTCAATTGGTGTTTCTTTTCTCTGCACAGTGGTATTCAAGCAAAGTATTTGGTAGGAAGGACTGGTGTGATCTGAAGCCTTCTGTATCGTTTTTTGGACCCTGTGCCACAGTGGTTCCTGGTAAGTATTCTATCCGTCTACTGGCCCGCTAGTTACCTAATTGTAACACTTACCTCAGTGTATCATGAGAGCCGTGCAGTTATTATATACATTACTGACATTGTATTGCTGTTAATGGTCCTCCAGACTGCAGCAGTGCAGCCAGTAACGTTCTGGCCACCTTTAACAACTATAGCCAATGGCTAGCTCCGCCAGGTGCATTTCTCACACCAACTGGCCAGCCGCTGTAGCTGCCCAATCCCATTACGAACAGGAATGCAATCACGTCTCACTATAGATGGTACTTAACAATCAGAAGGTTATTGATAATTCATGGAAGCAACTGCTGAAGCATTCGAAAAACCACGTAACGATTGTATTCACTGGCATAGGGACAGTGGCACGAGAGATTTTACTGGGGCGCAGCTCGAAAGGGGCCAACACTGAGTGTGTTTAGGTGGCTAGCGGAATTCAACAAGTAACCATAGCCATACTGTTTATTCAGCCCCGACAGTATTTCATACAGATAAATGATTATTTGGATGAATAGCAGTTCTTTCTGGCACCCAGCGCCCTCATTCGCATGAGAAATGCAGCATATCAAGCAATTCGTCACCTCGCGTTTCAGAATTTGGAGACGATCGGAGTGTGTATAATGACAGACATGGGAACTCCCACACCATTCACCACCACCACCACCACCATTCACCACCACCACCATTTAAGTCACTTCTTGGGAAGTTAGCTTGACAAAACATTTCAGACGATGTCCATAACTGAAAAAAAATGTGTTCCTCGTACCGTGGAATAGTTCCTTGTGTTTGTGTTCACTAGAAATGTAAGGGACAAAGAAAAGGTGGCTCTTATATTACGAGAGGTCGTATACAACAAGGTGTAGGGATTGGTTCTATTCTCTCGGGGTTTACTTGAATTCACAGTCTCATTTTATGGGCAAGAAGGACTGAAGAGGGCGTATAAAAGTTAATCCAAGTACAATTTTTAATTTTTTGTAATCGTTGTTGTTTTAATTTGAAGTCTAACTTTTAAAGCCCCCTTCTCCCACGGCCCTGTGCACACTGGTTTTCACTGTAGCCCTCAATGCTATCTGAATGGTTTGCTTTATGGAGCAAGCTTTGTTTTACATACTCAGCGATTACACTCTTGTGTTCCAGTTTAGTTGTACGGTTCTCAAAAATAATGAGCGCGGGTTTCCACATGAACCAGGTGCTCATTCGAGAAAATACCGTAGGCAGAATTAAATAAATAAATATGTTAGGTTCCATGAATGCATGACTGTCTAGCAGCTAGTTACACCAGTAGTCCAGCAGCCCTGAAGCACCTCAACATTCACCCGTCTCGCTGGCCCCGGGACAACATTGACAGGCTTCACACTGTGAATCCATGCCCACTCATCCCAGCCTGCAGTCTTATATTAGTTCACAATCCTATGCTCGCTCATTGGATAGAATGGCATCTGGTTGGTTGGAAATGCTGTAAGTACCAGCATATAGCGTAAGTGCCCAGCATTGTACTCAAGTGGCAGCCATTTGGGGAATACCGCTTTTTTTCGCCAAAGATCAAGAGCAGTGCTTTTTGATCGGATTGCAAAATAAAATATTGAACATAGAGGTATTTGTGAAAATGCTTCACTTCCCAATAAACATTCAATCCATCCCAATCAAAATGCGAGTAACCCTGCTCCGCAGGTGATAGCTTGTGTGAAGTAAAAGCTATACGTCGATCGCACCCAGTTGGCATTACATCCACGAGGCAACTTCCAATTCTGTAAGGGGCATTGTAAAATTTCAACCTAAGTTTTGGATTGTAGTGCACGAGCATTTTGAATTCCACTAACAATTTCTTAACAGATTCCACAGCCTTGCTGCATTCTGAGGTTCAGTCCTATTTAATCTTTAGGCTTAAAAGCCTCGTAATTGGGGATAGAACTTGAGCAAGGTTAGGTAGGCATTCGTTAATAATAAATTCCAAAAAACTGTGTATTTCAGAAATGCTCAATTGCGTCAACTACTTCAGGCAGTGTGTGCAACTGCGCATGCCTTCTTTGTCAATAAAGTGACCTAAATATTCTAAACTAAGCTGTGACAGTTTGCATTTCTCGATCACAATGCGTATACCTGAGCTTCGTAGCGATGTTAACAAATCATTAAGTGCATCATCGTGTTCCCGTCCCTTGCCTCTAACCAAAATATCATCATGGAATGGTTGGAATTTGGGAATGCCGGCTGTAAGGCGACCATCAATCTTTGAAAAATCCCGAGGCTGCCAGCCAGACCAAGCGGAACCCTTAACCATAGCCCTAATGGCGTATTTATGATCAAAATCTTTTGTGCACTCTCCTCAAGTTTAATTTTCAAAAAAAGCATCTTTGAGATAGATAAGGCTAAACGTGTCACAGCTTGTAAGTTCACTAAATAATTTGGTAGCAGTTGGAACAGGATAGCGGTCAACTTCTAACTGAGGATTTAAAGTAGAGCTATAATCGCTGATAACCTTAACTTGTCCATTCTTTATGAACTACAACTATTGCCGCAGCCCATTGGCTTGTTGTGAACGACTCCTAAATGCCAAAGGCCACGAGACGTTTTATTTCTTCATTCCCTTTAGCAACAACTTTAGCGTCAACTTTGAGCTGTATCTTAGCTTTGTACTCCGTGAACCTCCCCAGCCCTGGCTGAAAAAGTTCAGGGAACTTAGCCTCGATTTCTTCGGTATTAACAGTATATTTAACCGTTTTAACTTTACTGCTATTTTCAATTTTGTAATTTTACAATGCCCAAAATTGATCCAGTTTAATTTGAAGTTTCGAAATCCAGTCTTTCTCAATCAATGGTGGACATTTATTACCAACTACTAAAGTGTCCATGAACTCATGATATCATGATATCTGATTTTAACTTTAACATTAATAATACACAGAACTTATCACTCGCACCATCAAACTGTATCATAGCTAATGACTGTACAATCTTGAAAATAATGCTCATGCAATGAGATTGGCATAACTGTCTCATCACAATCACTATCTCAGATGATTGAATGTCATCTACGACACAATCTAAAGCCCATTTAGCTGCTTTCGTATACTTCGTCATGCTTGTTAAATTCATACTGATAAATATGTTTGATAAATAATCGCTACAAGTCTCATTTTCAGATTCAGCTTTACTTTCAAATTGCGAGTTGTCATTTTCAAATTAAACATTTATCATCAGACTGTCTGTTCGATGCCAGGGTGTTCCCGGATGTAACATACACCACATCATCAAAATATTAAAATGTACATGTCACATTTCAAAGTGTAATTAGGTGAAGTTGCTTAGAACATAATGGTGGCAGGAGACCAATTTGGAGCTGTCAAATTTCCGCAGCCCCATTGGTCCTTCCCGTGAACCCTGTAACTATATTCTGCGGAACCAGGTTATCCCGTACGAACATAGGAAGGACGAGTTTTTTAGTTTAAAGTACATCCAAAATATATTCATGAAACCTTGCATTTGGTATGGTTAAATTATTTTAGTCTTTCATCGTTTTGTTCTTTTCCCACTTTAGAGAAGGAAGTTATTTACGATTCCAGAAACTTCGTTGCAATATCAGGAGTAGTTCCACGTGAATATTGTAAACCAATGTTCGCTCATGTAAGTCGAATAGGTTTTGTATAAACAATTAAAGTGCGTATTCGAGAGAAAGGTTTCATAAGACATTATCAATGCCATTCTATTTTTAGGTTATATTTATGTTTTTGTTGTTTATTTCTTCGAGCGTTATGTCATCAGAAACAAAATTAAAACTCGTATGGATGAACTCCTTAGTTTTATAACTTACTACTAGCCGTTTTGGAAGCAGAATGAAAAGCATATTTGGAGATTCGGTTGTGAAAAAATGTTCCGATGTTCCTTTGTATATACGGATGCAAACCTATTTACGTTGCCTTTTGGACTTATATGTCGGACTGCCTGAGCGGGAAATCGAACCCATGACCATTGAAATCAAAGACCTACAAGTATCAGTATGACTCAGTCCTAGCGCTGAGTCATAGTGATACAGCCGAAAGGAAACGTCCATAGGCAGCATTTAACACGCACACATATACATGTAAACACACACTTTTTCCAAATACGGTTTTTCCCATTAACTTTTCGTCCCGTTTAACCCATTACTTCACGCTTTATTGTGTGTTTCTTTCGATTTCACTGGTGTGTGGCACTCAAGCACGCGTCCCTCCAGTGACAATTGGAAAAAGTGTATGTTTACATGTATATGTGTGTGTTAAATGCTGCCTCTGGACGTTGCCTTTTGGCCGTGTCAGTATGGCTAAATATGATTTCAAAGGTCGTGGGTACGATTCCAAGCTTAGGTAGTCTGCAATATAAGTACAAAAGACAACGTAAATAAGTTTTCATCCGTATATATTTAACCCATCTAGAGCCATTGGCTTTCCGTCCTGTTTAGTTCAACAGTAGATTTATACGTTTTTAAACCTACATTTTGTCGATTTTTTATCTTTTTGATTTAGTCACTGCATAAAGTTTTAATGTACGAGATTTTATTTCATTTTTTTCTTAAATATGTTGGGTTACATTTAATTAAAATTTTAATTTTAATCGGATGATAACTGTACTGATGAATTCATATGTAAGGCTAGGATTGAAATGATTTTTATTTTGAATGCTTTTCATGTCTCAGACTAGGGCAACTTCCGGAGTCAGAGCAATGGAGGACTAAAGAATTCTCCATCTGAGGTGTGGAAGACCTCTAAAGTTAAAACTTCTGCCACTCCAAGCTAAACATCTGTTGTTTTTTTAGAAATATGAATGGTAATACCAGAATTAATTACGATCCTTTGTTTAAATTACATTCGGACAACTTTTTTAGCATATTGCTTTCCATTGATTCAAATAGGCCATTCAAATGGACCATTGTGCCATTAAATTCAAATACAAGGCAGGATTGGGAGAATTTTTAATTTGAAAGCCTTTCATGCCTCAAACCGGGAAGAACTTCAGAACTCAGAGTGTTGAAATGTAAGAGGCCCTCAGTCAGAGACGTGATATATCTTCAAAATTAAAGTAACTCCATGCTAGTCATCTCAATATTTATTGAGTTGAATTTTTATAAAAAACAAAAAAAGTCAATAATTGTACTGGTAATAATCCCAATTTCCAGTTATTCTTTCACGAAGATATGGTGATGCCTTTATGGAAAAGTGTCTATTCTAATATGGATACGACTATTGATCTAAATCCTAATATGACTGAGAGAATTCCCTTAACAGCATCCGAGGTAAGTCAACATTTGTAGTAATCATATGAACAACAATATGCGTAAACAACTCATTCTTATTATTAAAAGGTCAGAAAACGAAAAATGTCCTAGAAGACGAGGTTTTGGTGTGTGAAATTGATCCTAAGAGTTTTCGTTTTCTTTTCACTAAATGAGGACCATGGTCGGATTACAATGGGAAGACCCCGGCTCATCGCAACCGAAACCGACAGCAGACCTCCTCCTTCAGTAATTATACAGGTCGAAGTTTTTCTCAATGAGGTCTGACAAACGAACCACAGATCTGTACACTATATCTCACTTAGAGGAAGCTGCTTTGCTTTATGCCCTTATTAGGGAAATGACGTCAGCTTCGTTAATCGTCAGGTTTTTACGGAAACACCACAAAGCTGCTTCTCGGTTAAGATTCGTTTAATTTGGCGTATCAACAACATAAAAATGACGTTAGGCCTAATACAAAATGGCAATGCCGAAGCGAACGAAATTACAGGTTGGGTAATGAAATGCGATGGTGGAATGACGTCAGCTTCGTTAATCGTCGGGTTTCTCCGGAAACACGAAGCTGTTTATACGTTTCATTTGGCGTATCAACAACATAAAAATAAGCTTAGGCCTAGTACGAAATCCCAATGCCGTAGCGAACGAAATTACAGGTTGGTTGATGAAATGCGATGGAGGATGGTATCGCTATGCCAACTTAGAGTTAATCATCGTTAACCAAACATAAAAGGTAAACATTGTACACAAAACTAAACACCGTAAATCAAAATTACTTCGTATAACGAAATCGAGATCGTGAATCGAAATCGAATCCCTAACACGAAATTCCTTCAGAAAATTGTTTACGGAAAAAAAACAAAAATTCTCAACCGAATTCCACTCTTGCGTGTATTAAATGTATAATTTGGGTGTATTAGCACTCAACTCCTTTCCAACAAATTTTCTTCTCTCGACCTTCGGTTTCGGGAAATTAAAACTGGAAAGGAGTTTCGTGCTAAAACACCCAAATTGACGATTTAATACAAGCACTCGAGGTATTATAACTGATAAGAGGGATAGGCTAAAATGAATTTTCGACGCACGATTGTGGCGATACGTTACTCTGCAGTATTTACAATTGCTGTCATACTTCACTCATATCGTATTTGATGCGTGGAGAACGTTATAGTTACTCAGTGGAACATAAGTTATGCAAGCTGTAGGCCTACACTTTTACTTTCTGGCTCTACACATTATTTATTGAAAGCAACTTGATAATCCATTGGAAACACAGTAATGGTTATTATTTCAAATGCCAGTCTGAATTTGAAGCGATTCATAATCACAATAAATTAAAGTTGCATAAACATATATTAAAAAAAATTAATGATGAAGCAATACATCGGGCACAGACAGAAACCTTTGTTTCATCTTTTCGGTCGCATCATCGCATCTTGTTTCTTTGTCCATTTGCTTTTGTACTGGGTCGCAGGATGGCGTTGAAGGCAGTTGTGACAACTGGTTTTTCTGACCATCAGACAAAGCACTCGCCAACTTGAAGATTTTTTTTGTTGGAAATTATCAAATTTGGCATCCAGCAGAGAATTGATGCTGGTGGAAATTTAAGAGCGCATTACATCCATGACGCTTCATCCATCGGCAAAGCGTCAGTAGCCTCGCCATTTTGTCACCCACTGTATGGCCCAGTGAATTGTAGCGGGAAAAAAAGTAAATTTACGGCAATTTCGTTAATCCAGTGGCGAAGTGTCAGTTGCCTTGCCATT
>JAHWFP010031152.1:49097-67190 GCA_023313725.1 Lithobius niger
CCACTGTATGGCCCAGTGAATTGTAGCGGGAAAAAAAGGAAATTTTCTGCAATTTCGTTAATCCAGTGGCAAAGTGTCAGTTGCCTTGCCATTTTGTCACCTTCAGTATTCCTCAACGACATGTCCGATCTCTGGCTGTACCACTATTAATGTGCAAAATCTGGTTTAAATTGATCCAATGGTTATCGAGTGAGACGATTATTTAGATTGCATTTGAGTGCAAAAGGAGCTCTGCTCGGCCTTCGGCATCACTTTGCTCCAATTATATTATATATCCACGGTCTATCTCATTAATCCAAATGAATAAGTTGATTTTCACTTTAAGGCAGTTGCAGTTTTAACGACTAGGAGTGACTTTATGTTCCGGTTATGCTACCTTACGGCACAGTGAACTGTAGCAAAAATAAGGAAACATTTGGCAATCTCGTTAATCCATTGACAAAGTGTCAGTAGCCTTACTATTTTGCCACCTTAGTTATTCTTCAACGACATGTCCGATTGTAATTTTTGTTTACAAACCATCTCTGGCTGTATCGCTATCACTATGCAAAATCTGGCTTAAATCGAGGCAGTGGTTATTGCGTGATGCGATTCCATACATAGATTCCATGTGAGTGTCTTCATAAACAGGGTCGTGCTCGTCTATTGGGCTCGCTTCGCTCCAATTAACCTTTGCAGACTCAATTTCTTGTATTTTGATTTTTCTCCCTGAGTAATAATTAGTCTGCGATGATTGTGGAACCCAAAAAGCATTGTGGCAGCACTATCTTAGTTCTCATATTGTGATAATATAGCAGAATTGCAAGCGTTGCTTATCCCTGCAAACTGCTAAGTAGATTTTATGCAACGTAAAATTAACTAGAGCTGAAACTAAAAGTCTAGTCAAGAAACGGTTTGTATTTTGTTTGTAAGTATTCGTCGCAAATCTTGTTTACTTTCATGTTTGCTGTGGCCAATGGCCAATCTTAGTCTTTTGTGTCTATTCGTACATAGGTGGACATTATCTATGCCTTGTGATTTAATTTCCGGTACCTGGCTCTGGAACCTTCTAAAAGCTTCCATTTCCCATAATACCCTGGCTATTTCGCAGTTGTCAGGGGACACCAAAAGGTATTTAAGCAAAGGGGCCTGCATGGTAACACCAGAAAGCCTTCGGGCCAGCCAACTGGCTGGTCCTCTTCAACCCCTGCTAGGTCTCCTAGTTAGGGGTATATTTGGCTTTTAGGCATCTAGTAGGCCCAATTGTGGTTAGGCTTTTCCCCCAACCTAAACAAGCCTCTTCACCCTAACTTAACCCCAAAGTTCCCCAACCTTCCCCAGTCTTTTGTTTAGTCTAATTTTGCGTTAGCTCTCCCATAGTTTGCTATTTTTCGAATTGCAAGCAGTTGCTTATCCCTGCCAACTGCTAACTAAGTGGATGTTCTGCAACATAAAATTAACTTGAGCTGAAACTAAAAGTCTAGTAAAGAAACGGTTTGTATTTTGTTTGTAAGTATTTCAGAAAATTGGTTTTTCTTAAAGGGAAAAGGAAAACAAGCCATACATCAAAAATAATACATTAGAAATAACATAGTACAGGAAGCCACATTCGTGCACTTAGGTTTTGACGGAATGACAGGACTTGGACCTTAATAACGAGTTCAGTGAGTCAGCCTACTGACAGTAGAGGAGTGAACCCACTGATAAAAGAATTACATCAGTGATCTAGGGACGGACTGGGCTGCCCATTCGAATTCTGATAGCGCCACTCTGACGAAATGCAACTGCATAAAGGTGGCTTACTGTACCATGTTATTCCTAGTGTAGGATTTCTGGTATTCTGCTTGCTGTCCTTATGTATTTCTAGTGTATGAGCCAGGCCCGGACTGGCTTAATTCTTATGACCGGGCTCATAACATTTTGGCCCACCAAATTAACAGTTTGGCCCACCAAATTGAAAAAAACATCGGCTCACCGAATTGGTTTTTCCATAAATTTACAGGCACCCCCACCCCACTCCCCCTTTGCAGCATTCAGTTGAATCGATCATTACAAAATTCAACAAATGAGGATTACAATGAACAAATACAAAAAAAAATAAAAAATAAAAAAGAAGGGGTGCTGGCCAACCGGGCGATCGCACTCCAGCCCCCCTACCCAGTTCGGGCCTGTGAGTTTCGCTATTTGTCTTGTTTCTCCGTTTACATTATGTAATTTACAGCTATAATTTATGTCAATTTCTTACTTTTCTTCTTTAGTTTACCTATTTGAATACTCCTGCAAATCCTTGCACAGACAAAGAAACACATCTGGCATGTTTAAAGAAGTATTTTCAAGAAAGTGCAGCATTAGCTAATATATCATGCCAGTAAGTGGTTTAGTTGCAATGCAGGAATATTGTATTTGTATATTTTCAGAATGTGCTCATCGTGTCTTCCACTGTGCTAACCAATCCACCTACCCCATTTAATTGGACCCCTTTCATTGCCCCTGCCACCTACAATAGGGGCTAACTTCATAATTATTATGTGTAACTTGACCTGGGACAATGTGCTACCCACCAAACGAATATGCTAATCATATTACGCAATGTGCCACCCAATCCACACACCCAATTTGATTGGCCCCCTTCCATTGCCCCTGCCACCTACTACCGTCTTTTACAATAGGGGCTAACTTCACATTGTGTGTAACTTGCCCTTGGGAAATGTGCTACCCACCAAATGAATGTGCAAAGCATATTTTCCAACGTGCCAATCAATACACCCACCCAACTCGGTTGGACTTCTTTCGTTGTCCCTGTCACCTACTACCTCCTTTTACAACAGGGTCTAACTTCACATTGTGAGTAACTTACCCCGGGGAAATGTGCTACCCGCCAAACGGATGTGCAAAGCATATCTTCCAACATGCCAATGAATCTACCAACCCAATTCGATTGGACTCCTTCCGTTGCTCCTGTCACCTACTACCTTCTTTTACAACAGGGCCTAACTTCACATTGTGTGTAATTTAACCCGGGGCAATGTGCTACTCACCAAACGAATGTGCTATGGATATCTTCCAATGTGCCAGCCAATCTACCCATCCAACTTCATTGGATGTTGCCCCAGCCACCTACTACTTCCTTTTAAAATAGGGTCTAACTATACAGTGTGTGTAACTTGCACAGGGGCAATTTACTATCATGTATTAGAAAAATGGTATTAAACACTAATTCTCTCCTCCCTACTCAGTGTCCTCTAATGTAACTGTGGAAAATACCAACTTGACAATCATGAGCATCGTGTATACCTCTAGGACATGCCAAACTTCCCACTAAGTTCTAGGGGGCAACTCATTATTACAGCAGTGTATATGAGAAACCACTGCACAAACAGATGCAAGAAAAACGTGATGTCATGTCAAATATGGTAAAACTAAAGTAAAGCCTCTTGTGAAATATTTCAGAGCTATTGGGTGTTCGTTCATGCTGGGTTATGATCAACTTTCAAGATCGTATAGAGTATATGACATCAACAATGACAAATTAATTGTTAGTTGCAACGTCACGTTCCAATAACATACAATGGGTTCGCTATGGGTTTCCAGTAATACTTTGCAAGATGGAAAGGAGTCAGATTTTTAATAGTTGACTTAACGTTTAATCCAAAATTATTTGAAGATGAAGTCGCGCTACTTGACAAAAAATAACTTGACCAACTAATAAGTAAAAGTCAAACCACATAGAACACACCAACTACAAGTCAAGTGCAAGTCCGAATATCAGCAGCCCTTCACATTCTCAACCAAGGCCAACTATGCAAGCTCCGTCACTACCTACTGAAAGATTAACTCGGAAGTAAGGCACAACACGAATGGATAACAAAGCCGGACTTCGCCACAGGGAGAATTTGGAGTCAAGTCGTTTTTGCCGAAGCCTCCAAAGCCTCATTAAAGAGGATAGTGATGATTATATCCTCACTTTTGATGCTCTTCTTGAAGAACCATGATTTATAAAAGAACCAATGAGTAATGCTGACATACACCAATGAAAGACACCCATGCACAAAGAGTATGGAGCTTACTTAGCCAGCCAATAGCACATGAGAACTAGTAGATCTTCCACCTGGAGCCTCTACAATAGGAAGCAAATGGGTTTTGAAGATTAAAAAGAGTGTAGCTTGAGAAAGTGCATGCTATAAAGCCCGCTGTGTGGCAAGGCCTTTGTTGCCGGACTGCCTACAATACATCTGCTAGTGTCAGTTGCTATCCAGAATACTTGGTATATAGGTCAGTATGACGTGAAAACCACATACCTAAACGGATTTCTGGAAAATTAAGAACAGATCTTTATAACTCATCCAGACGGCTTCGTGGGATCTAGGCAGGAATCAAGTATGTGCAAAATAATAAAAAGCACGTATGGATTAAAGCAATACGGTCGACGATGGTACATCCGGTTTACCGAGCAGATGTTGAAAAAAGGACGTAAAGATTTTCTTCAGACTCCTGTGTCTTTCATTACTGAAGTAGGAAGGATTTCTGTGCCTTTATTGTCTACGTAGATGACGTAGTAGACAAAACCTGGAATCCTAAGATGAGACTAATGGCTAAAACAATCTTAACGAAAAGTTTTCAGATTAGATCATTTGGCCGATTAACTACATCCTGGGAATTAATTTGTCAATACTTAAGGCGGCTCAAAGTTTTCTGATCTTTTCTAAAAAAAATTAAATTTCTTATTCCAGACATTGAACTTGTCAAAGGGAATATTGTTGGTGACGAAATATTAAACATCGCAATTTTAAGTGTTTATGGACCATTCAAATTGGGAAGGTGGATTGGTTAGTACAGTGGAATACTTGCTTAGCACATTTCCCCAGGGCAATGTGAAGTTAGTCCCTATTGTAACTGGACGTAATAGGCGACAGGGGCAATGGAAGGAGTCAAATCAAATTGGGTGGGTGGATAGGATGGCACATTGGAAGATATGTTTAGGACATTTGTTTGCTGGGTAGCACATTGCCCCGGGACAAGTTACACACAATGAGAAGTTAGCCCCCTGCTATGTGACGTTAGCCTCCGTACTTTGGAGGGCGGTTGTTTACAAAGTGTCAAGGTCCAATTGCCAATATTGGCTGGCACATTGAGAACAGTGATAGAGTGTGTGGCACAATAGTTAATTTTGATAGCAAATTAATTCAAGGGGCTAGTGTGAAGTTCACCCCTAACAAATTCAGCAATATTTTACCGTAAAACGGTAAGGGTCCAATGAATTCCATTTGCTAGCACATTGATCACACTCATAGTACTTATCAGCATAATAATTAAAATCAATGGCACCTTTCCTCAGGGGAAGGAGGGCAACTTTACACACGTGTAAGAATATGGCCAGCAAGATTGATGAGAAATCGGCTGAGTAAATATCTTCTATCAACTACTAGTCATTTTCTTTTCTTATTCGTCTTGCTGAGCTGGAAATTAATAATCCAATAAACTCACTAGATCTCGGCAAAAATTCATGTTTTGACGGCTTTCCCACAGAGAGTATGAAGTCATCTACATGTATTTTACCTGTATTCTTCTCCAGCTTTTCAATCTTGCGTTAGTTGCTGGAATTTTCCTCAAATCTTAAAACGCAAAAAAAGGCAGCCATAAGCAACCAAACAATTATAGGCCCATTGCGTTAATTTCTATTTTATCCAAGCTACCCGAAAAGGCCATGAACACTAGCTTACTGCATTTTTTGAAAAATAAAACAACATGCTTCACATCAATCATTACGGATTTGGAAAGAACTACAGCACTGAAGAAGCTGTGCAAAATTTAATTTTGTGGATTTTCAATGCGTCAAACTCTGGCAACATTATTGAAGATATTTTCCTTGACTTGATGAAAGCATTCGACCACCGTTAATCACAAAAGTCTCTTACAGAAATTAGACCTATACAGAATCAGAGAGCTGGACATGACTGGTTTATGGTCCACGTATCAAGTAGCTCGCAATGCACAATAGTCGAGAATCATTACAGTACTGTATTTTAGTGACTACAGGAATTCCACATGAGTACATTTAGGACCAACTCTATTTCTTCTTTAAATTAACAATATTTACGACTTAAACACTAATTATCACTTTCGCCAATGATAGATCCTCCAATTCTTCCTACTGACAAAAATAAATAGCAAGCCTCTGTTACTACTGGACATGATTGTGTACCAATTGGAGACTGATTTATTGAAAACGTGCTTAAAGTAAACGTTATGAAAAGCATTTATGTGGAACTTTTCTATGAAGGAGAGGAGCAAACCAGTTGACGATGGCCTAAAAATGCACTAGCGCTGAATGTAATTATCGCTATCATATTACTGCCCATCAGTCCAAAAAGTTAATGAACCTCACTATCTTGGTGTCACTTAGCCAGAATCCTACACTGGAAGAGTCAAATTGGTGCAGTTCTTAGTTGACTGCGAGCAAACTTGTGTAAAATATGTTATTGAAAGCATGTTCCATTGAAGAAGCTTAAATAGTTTTATTTAGCCATGAACACTTCTACCTACAATGCTCCATATGTGCTGGGATGGGACTTACGTGAATGCTATTGTTCCTGCTATTAAGCTTCAAATTGACAGTAAATGACTTTAAAAAGCAACTGTTGTTAATTCGAAATCTGTCAACAGCTAGGAAACCTGCCAGTTCATCGTTCGTATTTTTTACAGACTTTTAATTAACTTTTGCGGAATAAATAAACATGCCACAACTCCTTTCGGAACCAACTACCACACGATGACTGACCCCAATAGTTAAGTCAATCAACTTAATGTTACTAAAGAGAAACGGCGTAGTTGTACCTGCATCTTTGGCATCAAATTTATAATAACGTACATAAATTCCAAAATCGATTATTTTGTGGAGAGGTTAGGTCAAGAATCCCGAGCTGTTCCTGAGCAACAGATGATTCCACAATTTCATAGCACAACAAATTTTATTTAATTCCCCATGGTAGCTAAATAAGGATCAGTGGTTGAACCATTCCAAGATGGCGATGTTATGAAGCCGTGTTTTATGTTTACTGTGTTTTTAATCAGGATTTTCTTGCATATGTTTGTAAGTATTGGTGGTTTTAGGGTATGTAAGATACGAAGCAATGTAAGAATTAGTACTGTAAATATTTTGTTGTTTTGTAGGTGACCAAGGAAACTAGCAATTGTTTCCGAAAATTAAAAAATTGTTGTGCTATGAAATTGTGGAATCATCTGTTGCCCAGGAACAGCTTGTATTCTTGTACATAAACTCATTTAAGAAACTGTTGAAACTAATTATTTCCATTAAAGTCCGTTTATGTAGCTACTGGATAACTGGAGTATCGCAGACTCCAGTATGTAGCTACTGGAGTGTAATGGTTCCCTCGAAAATTGATTTACACCATTTTTAGGTATTTCATTTTTTGAGCGTTTTTGTGCTGCGTTTTTTGTGCTACAATATGCGTTACATATACGTTTTGTGTCAGTGTGCGTATTTTTTCATCCCGTTTCATCTTTTGTGTTTGTATCACCTTTTTGTCGTATAGTTTCGTTATATGTTTGCAAAAGTTGCTTAAGCAGTGTTTATATAAATTTAATTAACTTGTTTTTGTGGCAGCCAACACGCTACACTCGAGCACACTCTCGTAGGGTGTAGACACATATCGCGTTTTCAGTACTGATTGCCAAGCTCATTAATTAAACCTATTCACTCACTTCTCTCACTCATTCTCAGTGCTTTTTTTTTATCATCCTGGCCTAATTGCACAATTTCACGATGCATTTCTTATTATGCAAATCTATACCCACATTTCGCATTTCCCTTCAATTATTCCTCATCTTACTCTTAGCATGTAATCCTCTAACCTAAGTGCACTTGTCTCACTCAGATTTTCACACTGTTTTTCAGGATACTAAGCTGAATTTACAGCTTTCAGTATACATTTCTCATTACACCCACCTACACGTCTATCTTGCAACCCACTGCCACCATTCCACCATCCCATGCTTAACGTTTAATCCCTTAACCTTACTGCATTTTTCTCACTTAGACTGTAACAGTGTTTGTAAGCATGTAGGGCGTATTTCCATTATTTTAGGATACATATCTTATTATGTGAAGCTATGCCTTCCACCTTTCCCCAGTATTGCGCTTAACATTTGTTCCTCCGACTTTCCTGTCCTTCGACCGAGACGAATGTTAAGGTCTACTTAAGCCTTGAGGGGTTTCCATGTATATAGAAATTCACTACTGCAACTTAATTTGGCTATAGTCTTCGGAATTTATGGAAACTTTCCATGTGAGTGATGTGGAAATTGTCAAGGCTTCTTTGGCTAGTATCTTTTGAAAAACCGGAGCACAGTGCATCCGTTTTCACCACAACTCGTATACTCGTCCGTCTTTACAATCTATTATTTGAAAAATTTCAGATTACCGAACATGGGCCTGCCGAATGTAAAAGTCTGTGATACCTTCGAAAGAGCAGCGGCTATTCAATATGACCTTGGAACTTTTTTTGATCTCAACCAGAATCCATGTGTGCGCAAATGTCATGAAACCATCTATCGCACAGGAAGTGGAAAATCACAGTACGACCCATTGGGACTTTTCAGTGTAGTACTTCATTACCCTGACAACATTGTGTTAATTTCTAAAGAAATTTTCATTTATAGTTTTGTTGCCTTACTGTGTGACCTTGGAGGAAATGTTGGTCTCTATCTTGGTATTTGCTTAATGTCATTGTTTGAAACAATAGAAGTGTTTTGTGTTCATTGTTCAGCTGCTAAGCGATATTTCATCAAGTGACATCAAGTTAACGTTTCTGTGTTAAACCAAGAACGTATCATTCCATCAGGAACGGAGAGTGTGGGACTGTTGAACATCCTGTGGCATTTAAACATACACACGCTATTGTGTTTTTGACAAAGTCACAAATTTACATCATAAAAAGTATATATTGTTGAAATGAAAATAATAATCCCTAACATATTATATCTTTTAATTGCACTGTTTTTGGCATGGGGGGGGGAGAATTCGTATGAGGTAAACATTTTAGCACATTAATTGGTATCTTGCACTTCTTGTAGTATCGTGGAACGAAAATAAATTACTCCATCTCCCCACGTTTAAATTAAATTTTGCTTGTCTCAAATACAGGTGACCAACTGTGGGGGGGGGGGATTGAGGCTTAATGGCGCGTCGACAACGTGGTCATTAGCGCCAACCTCAGTCACAGTGCAGTGGTCCGGGTTGCCACTGCACCACACATTACAGAGATGTTATTCAAACCCCAAATCTAAATCTTGTCATACATCTGTACCTCCTGCAAAAATTGAAAAACACCGGACAGGAGTACAGACTTATCGCCCAACTGACGCGCAATGACCAACTGTGTTAGACACAACACTTCTTCTATTCCATTGTATAATTTTTTGACATGCTTGTGTTGCCATAATTTAGACATGTTTTGCATTAGTTTCTATGCTCTTAAATTATATTTAAGTAAAAAGTTTGTGTTTTACTGTTGTTGAATGGGGTCGTGGGATAATCAGTCTAGTATCAAGGTAGCATCCTCAGCATGAACTTCCATGTTAAACGTCAAACTTTGAACTCCTGTAGTCTCGCCCAGAATTGACATAGACCAACGAAATTAGGTATTTGGGGTCGTGTCGTAACTATTTCACCACATTACAAATTTTAATGACAACAATCAAACCGTTCGGCGTCCACAGCATGGCCATTTCTTGTTGTTGTTGTTGTTGTTGTTGTTGTTGGGACTCTTTGCCCTCACCTGGAGACCGAACCACTGAACCGATTTTCGAGTTCTATAGCTTAAAACGTAGGTCTGGACAAGACCTAGGGCCTTTCGCAGGCTATTTTAACGTAACTACAATATTCTTGACACGGAAAGCCAAATGGGCTAAAACTTTTGCTTTCACTTAGAGATCGAACCAATGAACCGATTTTCAATTTGTATAGCTTAAAATGTAGGTATTAACACCGACCAGGGCCTTTTGAACCCAATTGTGATGTGACTACAGTATACTCGTCGGCAGAGCAATTATAATTGCAGAGCACTGGGTAGAAATCATTAATGTTGCTGTTGGGACTCTGTCCTCATCCGGAGATCGAACCACAGAACCGGTTTTCAAGTTATATAGCTTAAAACGTAGGTATGGACAAGGCCTAGGGCCTTTCGCAGGCTACTTTAACGTAACTACAATATTCTTGACACGGAAAGCCAAATGGGCTAAAACTTTTGCTCCCACTAGAGATCGAACCAATGAACCGATTTTCAATTTGTATAGCTTAAAATGTAGGTATTAACACCGACCAGGGCTCTTTGAACCCGATTTTGATGTAACTGCAGTATTCTCGTCGGCAGAGCAATTATTATTGCAGAGCACTGGGCAGAAATCATTAATGTTGCTGTTGGGACTTGTCCTCGCCTAGAGAACGAACCACAGAACCGATTTTCAAATTCTATAGCTTAAAACGTAGGTATGGACAAGGCCTAGGGCCTTTTGCATGCTATTTTAATGTAACTACATTGTTCTTGACACGGAAAGCCAAATGGGTTAGAACTTTTGCTCTCACCTAGAGATCAAACCAATGAACCAATTTTCCAATTGTACAGCTCAAAATGTTGGTATTAACACCGATTAGGGCCTTTTGAACACGATTTTGATGTTACTGCAGTATTCGCATCGGCAGACCAATTATTATTATGGAGCACTGGGCAGAAATCATTAAGTGGGGTAACAAATTTTTGCAGAAATTTTGCAGAAAACATAAATTTGGTACACAAGTCTTTCTTAACAGTAAAAATTGAACCAGCCATGGACCCCAATGAAATACCCAAAGTGCCATCAGTGCCCCCCCCCCCCCTCCCGTCCCAGAATCTCCTCGTGATCCCTCCCAGGGGTTTGGGCACAAATTCTTATAGATCAAGCTAAAAACATGAAATTGGGTGCAAAAGTCACTCTTAGCAGTATAAAACGAATCAGCCATGGAAAAGACTCTCTTATAACAGTATTTTAAGGTGATTACAGTGTGTTATTCTTGCTAAAACAAGAAAAAAAAATAGGGGATATTAGCATTAAAAAACGCTTAATCGTATAAAACACGGATGTAAGCCTTAAAAAACTTAAAGCCCTAAAGGAACAGATATTAGAAAAAGACATGTATGCCATCAGCGTCGCACTAATACGTGTAAAAGAAGCTCCAACTTGTTTTTTGGGTCGTTGGAGATTCTTTTACACATATTAGTGCTACGCTGATGGCTTACATGTCTTTTTCTAATATCTGTTCCTTTAGGGCTTTAAGTTTTTTAAGGCTTACATCCGTATGTTATACGTTTAAGCGTTTTTTAATACTAATTTTGTCATTGTTTCTGACAAGAGCATCGTTAACTTATCAGTTATAACACTGCCACAATCAGTCATTAGAGAGGTTTTAGCATCTGTTCACAGCAGAATCGCCAGCGTGAGGGATAAGCTCCCGACTTACGCGAATCGCGAGTCAAAAGGTTCGTTTTAGCCCACGTTTACAGCAAGCCTTCTTGTAGGCATCTCCTCATCTGACGGTAGAGTGTTAAGCAGTTGCCTTGGCCTTCTGTGCACTGACGGTGAAGCCTACTTCCAGATGTGGCTCATTTGTTATGCATCCCCACATTTAAACCTACGAAACACTGGTTTAAAATCAACTACATCACTCAAGTTTTGTAACCACTTAGCCAAATGCTGAATGTATCACTGACCTTCAAAAGGGGATTTTGGACTTGTGTTTTAATGAACTTTTCAACTGCTAATGTTATTTCTATACAGAGAGAGTTAGGGCACGTTTACGCTACCACTCGCTTTTGCATTCTCGCAGCTAGAAGCTAGAAATCACCTCAAATCTCAACATGGCGGCGGGTTTATGTCTGCCCCCTCGCAACGAAAACAGCAAATAACGGGAGTTCAGAAGCGTTTGGGAAAATTGTTTCGTCATGAGGAATTCTTTGTATTATTGGCACGGATTATAAGACCAAGTATTTACTCAAACGATGTCGGATTTAGCTAATCCATTTAGCGTTGTTACCATGGCAATATCACCTTTGCCATCGCGATTGAGTTCTAGCTGCAAGAATGCAAAGGCGAGTTGTTGCGTAAACGCGCCCTTAATAATACTCGATAATTACCAGGATTTTATACATGCTCACAACTAACAAGAGCAAGAGCATATTTTCTGAGTATTTCTCTTTCTGATCGCATAGCATTAGACTCAGGCCAGGCTTGAAATTGTTACTTTTAGCACATGAGACAGTCGTAGTAGTCATCTGACTGTCCCGTACACCCCTCATCCACAGCTGCCTTTAAAATAACCAGTGTCGCCTTAGAAAAAAAAATACTCTGAATTCAGTTCTAGATAAACAAAGTTCGGGGGTTTTCGGTTTTTGACAAAAAAAAAAACTACAGAGAACAAAACTACAATTACAACTATTACTATTACAAAAGCATACGCGATAATATTATACTTACTCCAGTTTGCACGGGCACTGCGCTCGCTCTACGGCCAGATAGGCATTTTAGCAGAATGCAGTTCAAAGCAGAATACAACTACAACTCGAATTGCTCGGATGATTGTGACTAACTGTATAGGGGTCCAACACCAAAGAAATTCCTAATGGAAGATGCATGCTGAAGACGTTTAATATCAATGCTTGCTGAAACCGTATTCGTTTCGCCCTTGCCTGAAGACGTTCTGAGAGGTATGGTATGTCAGTGGATGACAGACTGGTCCTTGTAACAGGAAATGTTACAATCCTCAGTTTCTATACTACATCGGTACGTTGTTGTAAGAGACAAGCCTCTACCCCCACACAATACACATCAAGTGCACATAACAGTCTCAGCATCGACAAGATTACAACAGTTTTCTGTGACCGCCTATCTAGGTCAGTTAACAGTTACTCAGATGAGTGGATGTTATGATGACCTAACCCGTATTTACACGTAACTACATCACACTCTCAGGTTCACACTTGAACTAAGCACAGATATCACCGGTAAGCCACTGAAACCCATATCGCAATTCCTTCAGAAGCTGACAGTAGGTCTGCAGCTGCATTGCCCATTCCATCAAACTTAACTCATCTTCCATATTTTTAGGGAGAGTGAGTGTAGTGTATGTAGGATGCACTATGCATTGTCACTATTGAGAAGCGACAGTAATGCAATATTGGCTACGAGCTATCATCTAGAGAGATAGCTGCAAGGTGCACTATATTAAAATGGAGGGAAAAACAACGGCAGTTCTAGTCAAGGCAATGCTTTGAGAACGGCTTTCTTAGGCTTAAAAAAACGTTGTTTTCTCCAATCACTTATGTTTCGAGGTTGTAAGTCGGAAAAGAAAAGATCCCACTTGCAAAAAAATTCAGCAACTGCCAACAAATCGAGATAAATCGCACGTTTTAGGCTTAAGAAATCCGCTCTAACAGCATTGCCTTCAGTAAGACGCCCTTCTTTTCCGTGTCCCGTGCCCCTTGCAGCTAGTCCAGTTACTTGCTCCAACATAGAGTTATATATAATAATATGACGTATTGTCACTGCTCTATAGACCACATTATCGAGAGAGGAGCTATTACTGTAACTCTAGAAAGATAGCGCTATTATCGTTAACTTGGTGTAAAACACGACCACATAAATGAGAAAGGTGGGCTGACGGTCAACATGACTGTCTCAAGTACCAGACGTCCCAGATTCGGGCCTGACTACACTCATTCCTCGGATTTTTGGGAAGAGAAGGGCCCTGAGATGTCCCGTGCTCATGTCAATTACGGCATGTAAAATCTCCGATTGGAATTACATAGCAAAATTGTCTCTTACCTTCTGTTGCCATGGCTTCAGCTGGAAGCGAGTAAAACCTTCAAAGCATAACTGGCTTCGACATTTTACGCTCACAGGCGACATTCAATTACATTAAAACAATTACCGCTTTTGTGACCTGGAATGGTTCTGCTGGGGAGATAGTGTAAATACAATTTTATTAACGTACAGTTATATCTAATGCTTACAGTTTAATTGTATTGTAGATTTTAAAGATAAAAATGAATCCTGTTAAAGTGGACATCACTTCTTAGTTATTGTTTTTTTTTTTATCTATCACTTTATATCATATTTGGATCTAGATTGAATTTATTGCTGTTGTTCGATTGAATTTCTTGGAAAAGAGAGGAACACCTAATCAAATTATGAAACTAATGTTTGGATGAAAAGTAGGCCTGTCTAAGAAATAGCAGCATTCAGACAGCACGCACACGAAATCGCCCACTGCAATACTCAATCGTAGAACAAATTGCATATATGTAGGATATTAATATCTTCCTTCTTCACAGAAATACGCTCTTTACCACACATATATTGATTTTTAAAATTACTACTACCAAGTTAAGGACCAAACGTCAGAAGATTTCACAGCAGATAAACAAAACTTAAAACAAGTTTTCAGTGCATAGACTAAGAGGTAAATTAAGAGATAATTAAGAGGAAAGTAAAAAGTAAGCGTAAGAGCTAAATTTCTTCATTTCCGAATTGATGAGTGTCGCTGGGTACCCTAAGGTAAGAAACTTAGTTTTCGCATGTTGAAGGTAGGTTCTGGCAGTATCAGCATTGGAGGAGCGAGCAACCACTCTGCATAATTCGTTTGACACCAAAGCACGTAACTGGAAGCTGGGGTGTCAAGAAATGAACAGAATCGTCCTTCCGGTGTGCATGGGTTTTGTAAAAGGCGAGTAGGTGATCTTGTCCTTTTCTCCCGTTAAGCTTCAGCTTGACGTTGAGCTTGACGCTTGAGCTCTCAAAGCCAATAGAGCTAACTTAATCGGCTGCGAGTCGAAATCGAAAAGTGACATCTGTCGGCATTAATTTCTGCGCGTTCCAGCAAAACAATGGTGGTCTCCGTATCGTGTTTTGGTGATGAAATAATTAAATTGTTTGATTGGACGTACGTAACGTATTCTTACCGCAGTTCTTGTGTTTAGTTATTGTGTAAGTGATCCAAAAGTAAAGCATACATGTCAAAATGGCTGTAATTTGGCTGGCTACGATTGCCATAAATTAAACAAAATCACGAGCAGAGCGTAATAATACCGAGTGAAAACCAAATCCGTTCCAGGATTCGAACCTGGGTCTTTCACCCGTTTAAGGGAAGAGACAGCCGAATAACGAACTGCTTAGGCAAACACAACGGTATTTGGTACACAATACTCGGATGTGAAGACTTAATTAATTATTGCATATCATAGGAATATCATAGGGGAATATCATAGGATTATTCTTTATGATATAAGGCAAAAAAATCCTCTTCCTCGTTAGTCTTCAGTGCTTTTCCCAAAGGCTTGCATTGCTTAATATGCTATAATAGGTTACATTTAAAAGAACGTTGGAAAATACTTAACCCATGATTGCAACCAATAACCCATAACCGCCTGAAAAAACCTTCAGACCCTTTTTTAGAGTCCATGGTACTTGGTTTGCAGCCGACGACGCTGACCACTGGGCTGTGACTGCCGCTTTGCTCGGGGTCCCTGGGGACCCCTCACAAAGCTCGCGCTGGGACTTAGTTTTTCGCTGTTATACGTTGAAGGAGTTTATTATCCATGTCAAATTAGTTTTTATTGTATTGTTACCGATGGTTTTTTTTTGTGTGTTAGTTGTAACTTGTAACAATGTTTTTTATGATATATTAATTGGCTCACCAGCAGACAATGTTATTAAATAATGCTGCTTATAAGTTGATTAGGTTTATTCTACATGACGGTGGTGTTCACATGCCATCTATTCTATCTTACATTGCACCTTTTGCACATATTACACACACTACAGAATACTTTACGATAACATCTCGAAGTAACCACTACCCCTAGTACAAATGACCCACGCTAAAACGTGCTGTGGCCCCACAATGCTGCCATTGCCCGCAACCTGGCTCCGCAATGTCTGTACGCGATATGTGGGCTGACACACAGCAGTCCCACCACATCTCTGGTCAAACTTGGGCGTAAGAACCGTCGACGCTCATTCGCAAACCGTGTGCAATGAAAGAGAAGATGGCCTCGAGTCTCCGGCCCCATGCCACAAGCACCATGCTCCTATTACTGATTAGAGTGGTGAGTGATCAACCCACAGACGTGAAAGGACTACCGCTGCATGTCTTGGGAAAGGGTCCAGAGCACTTTAAAACAATGCTTTTTCCTGATAACCTGCGAAAAGGGTTGCAAAGGGTTTAACGAGCGTTAACCAATCCTGGCCACTCCTGATAACCTGAATTTGGGGTGAACAATGCATGTCCTGATAACTGAAGTTTGGGTGGCGGTTAAACAATGCTTGTTCCGATAAGTTAGTTTGGGTAAGTTTTACACATGCTATTGAACAATGAAATGTACAGTGTTCTTTGGAAGTGTAAACCCTTTCACTCATTGACATTAAAATGTTTGTTATCAAACTTGGTTTTAACAGGTACTACGACTCAACTTTCCATGAGCTATATAAACGCGTGTATTGCTGTGGCAGTGATGCTACAAAAGGTTAGGATTGGCTTCGTCCATGTTACTTCAACTTCCAAAGAAATACTTTTAAAACGATGTCAGAATCGATTAAAGTAAGGAAATAAAAAAACGTTCTGCTTCCGTTTACCACAATAGTACGCTGATAATTGGTTTTAAGGCGTATTTATGTCTAACATGGACTCAATTCGCGTTGGAATTCGCCTTGGACGAATTCTGTATTTTTTGGAAGGTGTTCAGAAAGAGTTGATCAAAAACCAATTATGAGCAGACCACTGTTGCAGAAAGAGGCCTATATCTATTATTTAGTCAGATGGTTTTAGATAAAACCAAAAACGGAAATATGTCAAGTTGTGCTTGGCAAGGCATTTGAGATGGCATTGTACCTACAAAAAAATTAAAAGTTTTATAGTAGGGCCACTAAGAGAATGACTTGGTGTTATCATCGATTGTTTAAGTCGTGACCTCGCTTGCTTGTTTTAGGTGCATGCAAGGTGCACTCTTGGCCATTCATTACCCGTTACCAAGGATTCTTCCATGGTTTGGCAGCGCTACGTATACGATCGGATCGAGGTCGTCTGTGCATTATCAATGAATTCAATTGGAATGATCGTTTTGAGACGTTGTTATGGCTACGTCAACACATAAAATAATTTTAGCAGTAAAGAAAGATAATTTGTGGTTCCTCTCATAACATAGTGAAGTGAGAAAATTTTTGTTCCACTAGAAGTACTTTTAAAAACGATATACACTTAAAAACAAGGTTCGTTACTGAAAATATAAACGTCGCTCTCGCTTAAAGCATCATTCATCCTCCCCTATGGTTGCCAGGCAACAACAAGTTACGCAGGCAAGCCATCCAAATTCAGCTGCCCAAAATCCAAACAAACAAAATAATAGTGAAATATTAAATTATATCCCTTTAATTTTTTATTTATTAAATAAGTAAAATTTAAATTTTACTTTAAATAAGTAAAGTAAAATAAGACAAATGAAGAATAAGACGAGCTCCACATGTCTAAAATAAGCATACTATACCTAACACGAAAAACTGTTGGATTGCGTACGGCAACTGTTAAATCGGTCGTAGCCGTCTCGTGATTTCGGCAGCGTTCTATTACTTTCGATAACAAAAGCCTGGCGAGTTGAAAATAGTTTACAATAAATTTACACGTGTTACCTTGAAACGTGTGCAAATCCTAGATAAACGGGGAAAACAAATACATTGACAGTGTTAGTGTCAAACTCTCTCGTTGACCTCTCGTTTGTTTACATACGTAGAACAAAGTGGAGCTGTAAATCAACATCTGTTTTGTCCACTCCCGATCATTTCGTGAGATTTCTTGTATCCAGACGTTAACTCTGTAGTGTTGCACGTATCTTCTTTCAATGATTTGCTCTGTTGACAAACATTTTGAATCGTAGCACGAAACAAAGAATTGGTGGATCGTTATCCCGCGTTTTTTTTTTATCACCGCCCCTTACTTTAATTGCTGTATTGCGCCGATTACTACCATAAAAATATGGAAAACTAGGTGCGCTTCGCCCCCCCCCCCCCCCC